>JAUMHE010000072.1:7943777-7975260 GCA_032359235.1 Enteromius mattozi
ATAGGCTGCTACTTGTTGCGGGTTTTTTTCTTTCGTTTTGTTAATTTATTATTTATTTACAAAAAATATATATTTGGCATATGGGCCTTTATCTCTTTTATAGCTTATGTTTTTCTCTGTTCGCACAAGCTCTGCGCGTGATGTGATGTGATCCTCATGTTCTGTTTATTCTGCTTTTTTCACGTATAGGCTAAAATTAATCCCTGGAAACAAATTAAGCTATTTTTAACGGGTCACAGCCACATATCAATTAAATTTAATTTACTTGTAATCACGCACACCGTGTTATCGGTAAAAGGCCAGTTGGATGGAAACAGGCTGGAGACAGCAAATTTCGCAATTTTTTTTCCCCACAAATTCTCTTTGTCGATAACAAAACAGCGTAAAAACTGGATGGAAACTTGGCTATTGTTGCTTCTCTCAACAGATGTTTAGATGTTGGTTAAATAACTGTTTGCCACTCAAAGCTATCATATGACTTCAGACTTGGTATAATATGCGCAGGTTATAAGGATTGCTTTTTAGAAGCATTTATGGTACTGCTACAACTTTTTTCATACTTGAAAGACTTTCTTTTTTTAACACATATCTACAGTTATAAATCTTTTTTTGGTTGCCAAATAAGTTTAAATATTCATTATTGTGTGGCGTAAACCTGCATACACACTGCATCATGCATCATTTAGAGACTTGGACTGCATTATGGAACATACTGTGTCACAAATACATGGCATCAGAGATGTGTGCATTTGTAAATTCAATCAGACACAAGCACATGATGGCCTGCATAACTTAGACTGAGCACAAACACAATCTGACACTAATGCACCACATGCTCTTGTAGACCTGAAGCAATAATCTTGTATAAATGGTGAGCAATTTGAACTGTGAATACAAAAGCTTAAACAGAGCTATTGGGTCTTAAAACTAAATGATATTGGTTGACGAGCTCATAATTAGCCACATTAAAGGTGAAGTATGTCATTCTTTCGTTTTTAAGCACACTTCCCAGTTTAATGTGCACAGACGTCTATAATTAAGACATTTGTGTGTTTGTTTAAAAGTAATAGTTCAACCAAAAATGTCACCATTTACTTAACCTCCAAACCTAAACACAAAAAAGATTTTGTCAAAAAGGACATTGGACCCCATTGACTTTCATTGTAAAAACACTGATGTATCTTCTTTTGTGTTCTGCAATAGAAAGAATGTCATTTTCAACATCAACATCAACTAGAAACAACATGAGGAAGATGACAAAAAGAAGACTAAATTTCTTTTTTAGGTGATCTGTTTAATTGTCTGTGATGTCAGCTTATTGTTTGGTAGAATGGTGTGGAGCGTAAGGGCATTTCATTTAGCTTTTGACATGAATAATCCAAGATTTTTAAATTCCCAATATGCTGAGGTGCAAAGAGTATCTAAAATGCTGCTGTTTTCTGTAAATAGCATCTATTGCTATTTGCACTAAGTGCAAATAACCTCTACCTTAATTTTTAAGTTTATGGGCTATTTGTAGTGTGGAGGGAGATTTTTAGGATTGCAATTCGTGTTTTGATCCACCATCACCTTCCGTTTGCCGAGATGAAAGGAGATTTTGTGCAATAAAGTGAAGTTCAACAGTCATATGGACAAGCATTGCTTTCAGTGATTGTGCTAATGCGTTCTGAAGTATCATGATCCTGTGTTATTTCGAATGTCTGGCCATTTAATGAAACCATCAACCTCTGTTTGATAGAAGATAAAGAGCATCCGCTCTGATAGAATTCAGCATGATGCTCAATGGTCGCAGAGTAACCCAACACCTCCTTGTTTCCCAGGACGCAAGGTTTTTTGGCTATTGGTAAGCCATCAAAAGACATCAGATCAAAACGAGTTAGCATTTCTATTCTGATTCACGGAAGAATTTGTCCGTTCCCGCCGTCTGATTCCTCTAGAATACACGCAGGCCTCCTCGCGGTGACCTTTCCTTTGATTTGGGTTCTGCTCAGGTCAACCACTGTTAAATAGAAGAAAAGAGAAAAAGATCAGACAGGAGCAGGGCTTTCATCCACAAAGGTTCAGAATGTGAGAGAGGATCATGCGTTTGAATTGAGCGAACCGTTCATTGATGGTTCCTGCCCATCTCGGCCTCTTTCTCATCCCTTAATCACCTCATCCATCGCTTTTCTTTTTTCTCTCTCTCTTCCAGATTATCAAGGACCAGAAGCTCTTTATCATCGTGGGTGGGATGTTGCTGATTGATTTGTGCATCCTCATATGCTGGCAGATCGTGGATCCCCTGAAGAGAACTGTGGAAGAGTACAGCTTGGAGGCGAGTCTGATTGCTTATTATCAATGTTGAATGTAACGATTGAGCAGAATCCCTCGACCGGGTCGTAATGGTTAATCAATCCCAACTAAATCATAGTCACAGGGAACTGGGATCATTGGGGAGTACGTAGCGGCAAAGGTTTTATTACCACCTACGTTATTTTTGGTTCAGGAAGTGAAACGTCCTGCCCCGCCCCCCACATCCATGGCGGTTGGGGATGCAGGCCAGCTGGAATGTGGGACATTGGCACAATTGCTTGGAAAAAAAGACACTTGGATGAGCCCGTCCCGTGCTGACACACAGAGGGGGAAGTGTGTGATTGAGCTAGGCTTCAAAACAGGCTGGACATTTTGAACGTCTGCTTGCTTTAGTCATGTGTATTTAGTCATGTGCATTCATGAACTTTAGTCAGATGCTGTCGCAAATGATTGGACGTGTTTAGCTGGAAGCAGAGCTAAAATGGACAATGTTTGGCCTGATTGTGTAGAGGATGGTTCTTAAAGTTACCTTGATTTGTGTTTTTTAATTTAAGGGGATAGTTCCCAAATAAAAAGGGATTTTGGAGGTTTTATTATCCCTGTACTTAATGTGTTATAGAGTAAAAGGGCTGGCGACTAACAGGCGATGTGGCTGAGTGGACTTCGCCGTCACAGCGATGGAATAATGGCCGCTGTCTCTCTGGAGAACTCTTGCCAGGGAGATTAGTGCAGATTGATTGGTGCTAGGAAAGGGCCCATTAACTTTCCCATCACTCTAGGGTGTTTAGACGAGCTTCTCCTTCCACCTCTTCCCCGTCCTCTACTGTATATGTAGTTTATTTCAGGCCATGAGCATTTCTCAGAGGTCAAATGGTTAAGAATAGTTGGATTTGACCATGTATGTGGGCTTATGGCAAGCCATTTAAGTGGCATTCACAGGGAAAGCAATTATTAGCAATGAGAAGTATAAAAGTCATTAATTTTTAATGAAAGATAGCTGTCTGATGTCAGTATTTACCAGTGACTGTTGGAGGCAGTAATTTGTGGCCTGATATTGTTGAGTTGAGTAGGCACAATTTTTAGTAACCAGCAGTACAGCAATTTGGCGACTCGTTAACAGTTGAATCTGTCAGTGCCAATTCAACTTTAATTCTAATGTGATTTTGAAGAATCGCTGCGTAACTTTTGGCTCTTGAATAAACCATTGTTTGCTGCTGCAGGACACAGAGTGTGTGTTTGTTTAAAATTAAGTAATGTCTGTGAGGATGGAGACAATTACAGTGGACAGTCTGTCAGGAGTTTGAAACTGAAGAACGTAAACAGATCTGAGCGCAGCGGACAGCATTGATGTGAGCGGCAAACTTCTGTGTTTAGAGATTCACAAATTGCTCTGCCCAAAACAGGCTCTATTTCAGCTCTCTCTGATCCAGATTAAGAACTCAAACTTTGCAGACATTTGTAGAAAGTAAAACAAAAAAAAAGAAAAACTGGGGCATATGTCCTGCATAGAGCACTGCCGTTCTAAAAAAGAAGAACTTGCAGGGGATTTTTAAAGTTTTATACCTGTTCCTTATTAAAGTGTATGAAGATGGTTGACATGTATAGCAGTGCCCTGCAGTGTGACATGCTTTATTTCTTCCAGAACTATTTTACTTTTTTCTAATTCATGTATAATTTTATAGTAGTTTCTAGGACCTCATATTAATTAAAAAGACTGCATGTAATAAGTGAACTCTTTAACCATAATCTCTTCCACCATATTTTTAAAAACGATTTATGTGTATAGCGAAGTTTCATTTAAAAAAATGTCATTAAATCAAAAGTGACAGCAACTATTTGTATTTAAAATAATGCTCTTCTTTTGAACCTTCAATACATCAAAGAATTCTGAAAATTCATCAATTATAAGAATGAATGCTTCTCAAGCAGCAAATCAGCATATTAGAATGATTTCTATGAAAATTCAGCTTTAACATCACAGAAATAAATGACATTTTAAAATATATTAAAATGCATCAAAGAAATGCAGCCTCAGTGAGCAAAACACACTTCTTTCAAAAACATCTAGATCTGTAAAGCATCAAAATAGCTGTAGAACTCGTCCTTAAATGTTGAGGTAAATAATAAAAAAGTTAATTCATGTGTTATTTGTCAACTACCCACAAACAGAAGAACCTGAGCAAATGAGCTTTTCAGATCAAAAATAGCTGTATTGTAGAATAGAGAGAGCGCTGGTTAATGTAGATCCTGAGTGTTCCTCTGGTCTGATGAAGGACAAACTGTGGAGGGGCTGATTAGCATTCAGCAGGTTTCTCTTGCAACGCTCACCGTTCTTGCTCCTGTTCTCGTGTTGATGCAGCAAGCACAGTCTGCCTGCACACAGTATTGCAGTGTGGCATTGCCATGGCAACAGCCAAGGTTTCTGACACCCATAAACCAGCGCTGTCACTGCTGATCCCCAAGACAAAAATACAGGGAAAGGCTTTGGACAGGCGCTGTAATGACGGGTACCCAGAAATACACACACTTGATGACATGTAAAGTATGTAGAATTTGATGTTTAGTGTATCTTGAGCAAACTAAATGTAAAAATGTAGAGTAGATTAATATGCTCCTATTCTCTTAATCCAAAGAATAAAATACTTTTACTCTAAGGGGGAATTCACAAAACAGTACCACTTTTGCGTGCAGTATTTGGGGCGCAAAACCCCCTTCTTATTCAATTATCACCCACGATACAGTTAACCAGTGCTAAAATATTGCTGCACTGTGAATATTTAAATTAAGCCATTGTCATATTTTTTTAGAACAAACATACCTGCTTTCTATGTAAATTAGGCTCATTATAGCACCTTATTCACAAAAGTCAGCTCTATTTACCCACCGTAATTAATGGTGAGCTATTCCTGCCTGTAGAAAGCAGAAGGTAAACTGAATGCTATTTAAAATGTTTACATTTTCTATCAATCATGGCAACAGTAATCCATCAAAATATGATGATGATGGATGAAATGATATAGAAAAGCATTTTAACACGAGATGTGTCCAGATTTCTGAATGCAGAAAAACACAGGAACACTCATTTATTGCTGCTCACTTGCTGCTTAGTCTTCCTGAGTGAAAGTGAGCCATCTGTCAAATTTTCGGAAGTTTTCAAATCCCAGTTTTCTCACTCTCTGTGTCAGACTGAGGACAGGCAGACAGCCATGAGTCACCTGGTCTTTTCATGTGCAAATGCGTATTTTAAGAGGAACCTTTAATGCAGGAAATAATTGGTCTAAACGTGTGCTTCCATTATGAAGTGACTTAGATAGAGGTCTGAAGTGTGCTGGGGTCTGCTTTGACTGTTCAGCTGAATCTACTTTGTTGACATGGCATCCAAAGCATAATCACACATATTCTAGCATTTTGTGGTCATTTGATTGGCTTCTGGTCATTTCATGTGGAAATAATGACCTTATATCCACTAAATTAATTAGTCTCAGTGGTTGGAAACATCACGTGCCTCAAATATTAGAATTGTACAAAAGTAAAAATAAGTAGCTTTAAAACCTTTATTATTTAGTTATTTACCCAATAATTATTTTACATTTATTTAAAATTTATAAGAAATGTATTGATTTATTTTCTTAATTACTTACATTAACTTCAGATTGTAGAATTTGCAAATGCATACATTTTTTAAAGATTTCTCCTTTAAATTTCAGTGGCACAAATCACACCACATTTTAATGATCTTATTAAGGGTGTTTTTACAACTGTAGATCGATTGCTTTGTTCCCGAAACAGGGATTAAAATTATTACAGTGTTGCTTTTTAGTCTTGGTGCGGTTCGCTTTCACATGGCTAGGTTTCTAAAAGGACCAATAGTTATTACAAGTCACGTGCGAAAATCACTACTATGAAAAAGAGCAATAAGACGTCATTATAAAATAAAAAATTTAAAAAGACACCCACAGACATTCACAGGTTCATTTTGAGGTATTACCAAAACAACAAAGCTAATGCTTTTCACAGAACTTCCGTAACTACCCATCATGCATTATGATGTAGCCTGATTCGTTGGTCTGTTGGATCGGATTGCTTTCTCACTACAAACGAACAGCTCCATAGTTTGTTTTCAATTGAGCCAAGACTATCTCGTTCAGGCGATCTCGGACCAATTGTTTTGGCGTGATTGTTGTGTTCACATATACCGAAACAACAGGCCAGGTGTGAAAGCACCCTAAGACATTTAAATGAATAGTTCGCTCAGAAATTAAACTTCCGTCATACTGACCCTCATGTCGTTTCAAACCTGTAAGACCTTTGTTTATCTTCGTAACACAAATTAAGATATTTTAGATAAAATCCAAGCGATTACTGACTTTCCATAGACAGCGAAGTAACATTCAAGATATAGAAAGGTAGTAAGGACATCGATAAAATAGTCAGTCAATAGTGACAAAGGACAAAATATTCCAAAATACTGGGGATTTGAGTTTTTACTATCAATTTGGGGACATGTGATGTCTAAAATGTAAAAATAAAAGCTAATTCTTTTTTTACTTGTACTGTCAGGGCTCTCAGGCTTGTCTTTTTTTACCTTTATGAATGTTTTCTCTGCTTTTCTCGTAATGGGTTACCACATACATTATGTATCTGTGAAGTTATCAGTAGTGTGGGAGAGCCACTATATCTTTTATGTACCCTTGAACAACATCCTTTTATTCACTTTTGTTTGAGAATGTCTCTGTAGAGCTCGTAATGCAGGGATAAAAAGCCATCTGCCTATTTGTGTCCTCCTCAGCCCATTTTGTGTATGATGTGTCTGGACATTTGCAGAAGTGTGTGTGTACTGTTTGTGTGTGTGTGCTCTTTATGTTAAAATGGCTGTGGTTTCTTCAGGAATCAATGGCTTAACAAAACCAACTGGGTCATTTAGGGATGAAAAAGCCACCCACCTCACTCCTCCATTGATCATGTTTGAGGAGCAGCAGGGAAAACCTCGCATTCAAGAGCAACGGGATCATGTGGACATGGGTATTGTCTGCTGTACCCATCAGTCATTTCAGCAGGAGCTGGTTGCCGCTCTGCTGATGGTTCCAAAGATGTATAGAGTACTTGTAGTAGATGGGAGATGATTGATGGCAGTTTATTGAGTGCATATGTAACATAATCCTGAATGTGTCTTTGTTGAATGTTTAATGCGACAGGTCCTATTAGATGCATGTGTTTTGGGTCTTTCCGCTAAGCTTTATGAAATCCAGTTTGCTCCTAGTGATCCAAGAAAGTGTCTCTCCCTTGCATTTCCCTTAAATCATTCTGTCTTCCCATTGTCTCTTGCATTTATGTGGTCTGGATAAGCAGACTCTGTCTCTTGGCTCACTGTTGCTATGCGACTGCTGATTGAGCATGAGGGGGATGCAATTTACCAATTAGAGTTCTTCTAAATTAAAGATGGTGTCAAGGGTTCCTGTACTTAGAAAGGAGCACTGTCCATCAGGGCCATCTGATGTACAGATTGTTAAAGGCCTGAGACCCCTGCCACTGAAGATGACATTGTTTATGCCCTTAGTTCAAGAGGTTTGGAGGTTTGGAGTCCATTTATTATGCACTGACATGCCAATGGGGTAAATTCAGGTAAGTTTGGCCACTCTTGATGTCTTAATTCAGCTTAGAAATTTTGGTTCAGTATAACACATATAATTTGGTATAATTGAACTGCGTACTTTATTATGCTCATTAAGGTTGCTTTTATTTAATCAAAAATACAGTAAAAACAGTAATATTGTGAAATATTATTGCAATTTAAAATAAGGGTTTTCTGTTGAAAATAAAATTTATTAATGTAATGCTAATGCTGAATTTTCAGCAGCAAACAGTAATTCTTCAGGGTCACATGATTCTTCTGAAATCATTGTGGTGCTTTAAAACATCAAATTTATCTAAATTGCTAAGAATTCTGTTTTTTCTTACCCCAGTTTTTCTTTTGAGCATAAATCCCTCCGATTTTAAGTTATTTTAGTGAGGTTTAAGCTGAAAAAAACTGATTCTGTGAATATCTAGCATAATTATTTTCTTGTTTTATGAATGTAGGAGAGAAAATAAGATTTTTTTTTTAAATGTTATCTACTCAAGCACTTTAAAGTAGAACCAGTGATCTTGAAAACAACGATCTTTCATAATCACACATGATGCGAAAGAATGGAACAGAATGCATGGTCTTTAAAATATACAGTGAATCTTCCCACAAGACAAAGCATGATGCCTTATGCTTAGAGTTCTATTGTAAGAGGCATTTAATAATCAATCTGTGAGACACTGAAAAAAACCTAGCAAGACACGACACAGACATCTCAAGTGCTCATCGCTTCCTATCATTTCCTGTCTTATTGCTACCATACTAAAAATGTAAAAAATAAAATTATTAAAAAATCAGTAAGAATACGGTGAACTCCTTACTCCGTCTGTCTCTCCTTCTCACGCTCTCTTCTTGTCCTGAACAGACACACTCAATCACTGCCCCAGACAGATCCATTACACTCAGCTCTACAGCTCCTCACAAAGAAGAAAATCCATTAGTGTGTGTGTGTATGTGTGTGTTGAGAATGAGAGAGTGAACATGAGGGCATGTAATAGAAAAAAAGATGGAGAGAAAAACGCACAGCTGCAATACCTCTGTGTCCTCCATGTGCCTCCCTCACAGCTGTTTTTAAGCATTGTCATGACGCAGATGCTTGTTTCTGTGTGTGTGTGGGCATGCATGCTGTTTAGTGGTTCTTAGCAGGCAGTTATTACCATAGTCCTTGTATAATGTCCATAGTTTCACAGAGAAGTAACAAAAAGTAGATTCCTTTAATAGTTTAATAAAGCATTTCCAAATCATCACAGTGAATATAAAAATTCTGGGAAGCCTTATCCCCCCACTAATCAACATCCATTAAAATAAAATTTTAGAAACACGCCAAAATAATAATTAAATTATAGTTTATAATTTTTTTATACATTTTTATATAATTTTGGAAAAACTATACGTAATATTCATAATTTTGTAATGAATAAATGATACTTCAGTAAGTTAGTCATCAACATGTGAGTTTCTCTGAGTCTGTTCTATGGTTATTCTATAACTATTCTGATGAAAACAAAGTAGGTTCATTCAGTAAAGGGTGCATCCTACTGATTCATACCAATGACTTTGTGAGTCTTTTTTGTGGTTGTTCAACAACTGTTCTAATGAATTCAGTTAGTTCATTCAGCAAAGAGTTTCTCAGACTGATTCAAACATATGAGTAATTTATTAGAAGAACTGACTCATCAATTCATGAATAACTGCATGTTTATTTTGCAGCCAGCACATTAGAAAAGTCTGTCTTTACATTACATCATCACAATTAGAATGCATTTTACAACTCTGGGAAAAGACAGTTTATTTTGCTGTGGTGCAGAATGATGTGAAGTTATGAAACTTTGCCTGTGGGCCTGTTAAATACAAATGATTGTCACAGGTGGGTCTTTCAGCACAAATATTAAGGAAGTTTTGGGTAAATGTGTGTTTATAATTAAAAACAAAATGTTAAAATAATGCCATGGGGTTCTGATAACATGCACATGGGGCAGATGGACCGGCTGTTCATTAGCGAGTGGCAAAGCAAGGGCAGCAGTGTGAGCTGCATTCTGCTCCCTCGTGTGCACATCTTTCTTGCTGCATCAGCAGTGTGGTGGCAGGGTGCATACAGATGCCGGGTGCACAGCAGTGTTGACTCCTCGAGTCCTTGAGGAGATGCTTTTCTCTACTCGTCCTGTGGGGAAAAGGCGGCGCTCAAGACAGATCTCTGTTAACTATGGATATGCACTCTATTGAGCAAGATGGAACGGAGCGACGGTGTCGTGGCTGGTCAACGTCACGCCGTCGCGTGTGACACAGATCACCGTCCCCTGTCCCCCGAGGCATCCAGGACTCCACAGCCTTGAGGCTCAGCTAATTAAACCCTCGGTGGTAGCAGGGGAGCTGGCTGGGTGCCAACCCACCTGGGCATAATGACGCACACAGCTGGTGACACGAACTCATACGATCTGCCCTCTCTGAGTCACAGCAGCTCTTATGAAGAAGTGTTTGCTCATGGTCGTCTTAGTCGCTGACAGCCACCGTGCCTTGAGGCCTGTGCTGCAACGAGACACTTATGTATTCATCCATACATCATGTGATTGTAAATAACAGTGGTAGTGTTGAAGTGTGGGTGTTGGTTTATTTGGCTACTATCAGTGTGATGAATGGGACGTCAGGTTGATTTGTGATCCTGTCTGCTGCATCGTCTGATTATATTTGCTTTGGATTTGGAAACAGTCCTCACTTCTTTAGAAGTGGCAGTCAGGGTAAGGGATCTGGATACAGACCTTGGGTTTTATTGCTCTGATTTGTGGCAGTAATCCGAGCTTCATTATTGGTAGCCTTGAAATGATGTGATATTCTTGAAATGCCATTATTAGTGGTGCTTGCTAAGGCAAGCTATACACTAACCCTAAGTATTCAACTTTGACAGTGAAATCATCCCGCCTCACGTTGGTTCATCAGACATAGATGATACCTTGAATCATCTTGGTCTGTCATGTTATTTCTTTTCAAAGCCTTTGACCTTATGATTTTCACAGATCATAAAATATACAATGTCTCTACTGGACAATGACCTTCTAGGGCTGAAGCTGAAGAGCATTTTGAATAGCCTAGCATCATGCATCTTTTTGTTTTTACAGAAAATACTAAAATGCAGTTTAATTATACAATGCACAGTCCAAGAAACCGAAAATGGAAAATTTGCTGCTCAGACACACTCATAATCTGTCGGCAGCTGTGAGGGGAACGTGTGTTTCTTTGTGCCCCACAGTTCATTACATTTAAGAGGCCTTAAGACTCAGATGTGTGCAGTGGAGGCTGGTGCTTATCCAGAGTGGAGAAGCACAGATGTCGCTTATCAGTGGAATTTAGTTGCTCCCAAAAGCTGCTTCGCAAACTGCTACTAAACACTTCTTATTGAAAATTATTGACCAGACTCAGAATGGCAGTATTTACAAATGCTGGCAGGCAAGAGACAAGATTATGAATTGCGGGTTAAATGTTACCGCAGCCATATCGCCAAGTGATCTGCAAACGACTGAATTCCGGCTGTTTTTACTTTTTATTTTCACTGGTGGCACATGCTTAAATTCACAACATCACTCTTGTTAGTGGGATTTTGCGGAAAGGTGCTCTATGTAATTTTCTTTTTTGACTGTATTCAAGCACAAAAATACCATAACATGTTTGCAGAAACATGTTAAGTTCACATAATTGTTTCGTCAAAAAACAACATTACAGGGAGTTATTCTAATTCTAAGTGTATGTTCTGTGTCAAAATGTATGTTTTTTTTTCTTCTCTTTGTGATTCTGCCCACTGCCAGTTTATCCAATAAGATTTTAACACCTCGGGATGCCAGTTGTCAGAAAAATACACCGTATTGTATGGTGGACCAGTAGTCCACAACACTAAGAAATGTCCACAACACTACACATGGAACTAATTTTTTTGAGTTGTGCCAATTTTGCTGTGTGACTTGTTTCCATTTTGTTATGTGCTGTGCTGATATTGTTGCATTGTGGCTTGTTTCTGTTGTGTTGCGACTTGTTTTGTTGAGCTAATTTCACTATGTTGCATCTTGTTTGTGTTGTATTGTGGAAATTACGTTGTGTTGTGCACTACTGGTCTACCGTAGGTTTGCAATCATGGAAGCCACCCAACAAATTGGGTCAGAAAAAAAAACGCCTCAGCATCTGTCCAAAAAGCTGTGATCAGAGGAATATTAAAACACTGCTAAATCAACTCACCAACTTACAGTGTAAGGCTCGTCGCCTTATACTGACAACTGCACTCGTTCCTGTTGCATGTCTTTAGTCTGGCAACCCGAATGAGTGTAGAATCTGAAAAGAAGGGAGCAGGAGAAACAACACTCTCTAATATTTTGAATGTGGACTGCAGTACCCAGTTCAATTTCAATAATAGAACATTTAAATATTTGTACAGTTTCATTTCATCTAGTCTTAAAGCAATCACTGCAAACTCAATGCACATCACAGATTTATATCTCAGTGTGGTGGGAACATTGTCTACTGTCTCTGCCCAGAGCGCCTCTGCTTCCTGCTCTTATCAGCATCAGTCTGCCATGGAGGCCTCCATCCTCTCTGCGGTCCGGAAACCAAGAGATTTGAGAGCAAGAGCAAGGAGGAGGGGAAGGAAAGAGCCCTCAGGATCAATACGCACACGAGCACTGGAGGAAAGACATGGTGTGAGCGGAGATGTAAACCATATGGCACTATTAAACCCTACACCAGTCACTTAGTGCAGCGGGCCATGGGAGTCCGTACACGAGTCTGCTCTCTCCCCCGCGTCCTCCTCGAAACACTCATGCACGGCTGCCTTCCTAATCACAGCTCCTCGCCCCGCCCTCCTGCCCTGTCCCGCACAGAGCCTCTGTCCTTCAGGACATGTTTAGCCTGAGATTTCATGCTTCTGCGATCCACGCCGCAGGTGCCTGCCAAACATATTTAACCCTGCCTTTGTCCCCAGTTATGGCTCTCCCCTGCATGAGGAGGCAGTAATAACGCTATTGTGATCGCCCTGGCGAATCCCTTGTTAGGAAAACTGTGAAATCAAACGTGCTTTCTGCTCACAGGATGCACACACACTTACACGTGAAACGGTGATACGCAGCAGGTGATCGCAGAGGGAGCTGTGAAGCTGCGCAGGGTGGGAATAAAGTAGATAAATGAGATGTTAAAGGAGAAGGAGAGATGTGAAGAATGAGAAAAGAGGGGAGATGGAGTGGAGGGAGGCACAGCCCCCCTCCTGACCACCATCTGCACATTCATTAACCTGCATGCCACAACACACTGCTGCGATGGGACGGGCCAATCAGGAGCCTGTGTGTGTGTGTGTGTGTGTGTGAGAGAGAGAGAGAGAAAGAGAGAGCGAAAGTGTTTGTCTCTTCTCATCTTCCAAATCTGTAATTAAGATTGTATCTCTCTAAATGTTTCAGAACAACAAAGAAAGACTACGTTTTTAGGATTTTACATGATGTAAGAGGTGTTTGGAACTATTGTTATGAATTATTAAAGGGCCACATTGTCTTTTCTTGCATAATTCTTTTTGGGTTGGTAGAGATGTTTGTGTTAAGCAAGTGGGCAGGGCAAGGGAGACATCAGAGAGGTCTGTGGCCCCTGATGCCCTTCACATGCACAGCTCCATGGGGCCAGAATAAGGCCACATCAAAGGGCTTCAAAGGGCCTCTGAAGCAAACACCTATTAATAACATATTGTAACCCAGGCAACAGGTTTTTTATGAGACAGCCACTTACATCTTTGTATGTATAATGTATGTGATTTTATATTTATAAAATATTCGTCCTGCCAGTTTGATCCACACAGTCTTTCTAAAGAAAATGTTTAATGTGAAAGTAAGCTGTTTTTGCAGAGCTAGGGTTAGGGTTAGGCTGACACCGGAAGTCTTGCACTGTAAAAAATTATTGGACCCATTCTTACGTTAAAATATGGTATACATGTTGCTTAACAAACAAACAGAAATCCTTCATGGGGTTGTTAACACTTAACATTAAGCTGTTTTTGTTGAGGTCTTTCTAAAAGTGGCGCAGCAGAATTTGACAAAATGTAGTGGCGCATCTAAGACATTTGTGCACTAGAAAATATACTTTTTAAATTTCAAAGGATATTTTAAATTAATAAAAAATAAATTTCTTTGCACATTCACTCAGTAAGCACTGGGTCGGTACTTCCAGGTACTTCCACCTATGTGACGCCTGACCTTTCCAATCTATGCAATGCATGAAGTCGAACATTTGTGGTTAAGACAACATACATTTTGAATGTGAGTCTTTTTTTTTTTTTTTGCATTTTGAAATTACCAATTGTTCTGATAGATAAGCCACTTATTCTATTGACTGGGATCCCTTTGATATTGAAATTGCAATTAAAACCCATTGGCTCCCATTGAAGCCTATTATGTATATAAAAATCCTGAAACATTTTCCTCAGAAACCTTGATTTCTTTTTGACTGAAGAAAGCAAGATAGGAACATCTTGTATGACAGGGGTCAGTAAATTCTAAGAAGATTGTTATTATGGATGAACTATGTGAACTAATCCTTCAATTAACTCAAAAATGAAAGTGTGGAATGTGTACACTTCTTGCTTTCAACTGTCACAGATTGAATTATGTATTGGAGGGGGAGGGGCTATCGGATGATGCATGACAATATGTCTTTCATACACTAGATGGTTGAGTACATAATGCGCTTAAATAGTGCATAATTTGGGACACAACTCAGTTTGACTGCTTATCTTATGACCAGCTGCTTGTTGTAATCGTCATGCATTTGAGTCTCGCCCTCTGTTGGAGTGGATGAGCAGTGGTGTTGTGTTTGGTTCTTTAACTTTGCTTCAGTTGGGCAATAAATGGATGGACAGATGTATTGTAGACAACCACACGTTAGGAAAGGGAAAGATCAAATTTTATTCTGATATATATTCAGTTTTGGTAATTTTTTTTCTATGGACATGATCAGGAGCTAGATGGAGAGAATGGTCCCATAGCACTCGCATACACTGTAATGATCACATAAGAGCTTGACAAGTATTGATTCTGACTGTAATTTGTTCCACACTGCCATCTTGATATGGCCCATCCTTATCTAGAGAGTGGCTGAATGGGCAATTTGAATTTGGTTGCTTTTGCAATGACGATTGAAATTATATAATACATAGACTAGAATGCTAGAGGTTCGGTTTTAAAGAGTGTCTTTTCCCTTTATCAGACTGCTCTCTTATGCAATCACGCAGACTGTCTGCCCATTCCTCCTCCCGCGCTCATCAGCTTTGAGATCTCGACAGACTTGGCCTGCAATCAGACCAGCTGTAATGAATTTATACTCCACAATGGGTTTCGTTCCTTTTGGGATCCAGATCTGATGGCGCTGCTCAGTGCACACAGTGCAAGTTTTCCGGTCCTTTGCGATTGTAGCTTGTCAGATTGTATGACCCCAGTGTGATCTTGGGTAAAAGCTCTGGCAAACTGTGCAACATCAGCATCGTTTATATCAGACTGTACCTTATGCAAAGGGATAGTTCACCCACAAATGAAAAGTCTGTCTTAATGTATTCATCATCATGTTTTTCTGAATTTGACTTTTTTATGTTTTTGGACCATTCTGATTTTCATTATATGACCACATAAAACACTGAGACTTTATTCTAAATGTTTTCCATTGTGTTCTGCAAGAGAAGGAAAGTCATACAGGTTTGGAACAGAAGAGAGATTTTGTTCAACCATAAAATAAATCTTTTTTAAAATCCATGTTTTAGTGACAGTAAGCATTATGGATGAGGCTCAGAGTTTTTCCTCTATTTGCTGATGCTACTTTGTTTGTGATGTCTGCTCTCGTTAAGATTTCATGATGAATTAGCTTGGAGAACGCATGTATTTTTAATTATCCTGACTGGCGCCAGGTTCACTGTGCCATTCAGATCCACTTGCAGGAAGCTTTTTTTGATTAACCTATTTGAAGGGCTTGTTTTCCGACATTGTCTTTTAGCTGGATGTGAGCACAAGCTATATTTGTGTTTTATTGGCCCTAAAAATGATTATACAGAACAAACTTCTTACACAACATGCTCACACTGTGTATTACACCCTGTAGCACAGTTTCTCTCTCTCTCTCTCTAGCCCTAATATGAAACTGTGTGTTGAAGCTCACACCCCCAAAATGGTTCTGTGTGTGAAAAAAAGGCTGATTTGAAGCGTGGGTCGATAGCGCTGGCACCGCACAGACCAACCGAGCCAGATAACTCAGCCACAAACAGCTCTTCATTACTCTCATAAGACTTGAGTCTCCGTGAGAATGAAATGTGTCATTTGGCCGATATGAGAGGCAGGTGCTGCAGCCTGATCTGAGGGATTGGATCGATGTGACGGGCTGCAGGTGGTCCGTCATTACTGCACGACTCCAAATGAGCTGATTTTTTTTACATTCATCTTTGAGAGAAATCGTTAGATAATTTATGCAGGGCTTGGTGTAGGAGTGAGATACAGTGGGGTCTGAAAGTCTGAGACCACGCTGAAAATCCAATGATTTTCATCTTTATAAAAACAGGTTTATTTGGAGGAAATTTGGAAAATTAAAAAAAGGTTATACTTTATTTTAAGGTGTCCTTGTTAGAGTGTAGTTTTGTTTGGTTTGTTTTGAAAATTAAAAGAAATAAAGAACTTTTCACCTACATTAGTAGACAAAATATATGGTACAGTTATATAGAGAAAGAGACACGGAGAGAGAGAAATATTTATTAAATAATAAAATAGAATTAAAGTGCTCTATAATTTTATCTGGAAGAAATCTGAAAAATTTAGGAGTCAAAAAGAAATTATTTGGAATGGAAAAATATGTATAGCTTATGCAAAAAAATACATTTTCTTTTATTTAAACCTGAAAATAACTAAATTTACTGACAATTATTTAAATAAATAATCAAGCAAGCAAAATGGATGCACCTAATACATACGTTTTGAATGTTATGTTAATATATATATATTGTTAATATATATACACATATATGAGGAGTAAACCAGCAGCCAAAAAGGTATGCACCAAAATTTCATGTTAATTTCAACTTTTTCCCTTAAACAGTATGCACATAATATATTTAGCAATAAAAAATAATACAAATATTTATTAAATAATGCAACAGAAGCAACAGAATTAAACTTATCTCAGACGATGTCAGTGACAAAAATGTTCTCAGTATGAGAATGCTTTTAAACTTAATCTCTCTAGCGCCCCTGATGGCTGACGACTGCCTGCGGTGTGGGCCTGTGGCACCGGACTGCTGACTGACACTGTTTCCAGTCTGAGCAGCTGAGACCCGATAACAAACCAGCTCTGACCATCTGACAGTAAGACAGCCTGCCTGGCAGCCGGATGGAGCCAAGCCCCCCTCTTTCGTTTTCAACTGCACCCTCTGACACCCTGCCAGCCCACAGCCTGGAGATCGTCCAGCAGAGAGTCAGGCGGCCATCAGTACCCCCTGCACACACACACACACACATATACACCAATGCACACTCTTTCACACCTGCAAAATCTGACAGGTACATGCACACATACACATTTAGTACATACGCCACAGATCTGAAGTCACATGGTACGGGCGGCAGCGTTACTAACGTGAATGCAAATGAAGTGTGAGTGAAAGGAAAGAGTGTAAAATGAGATGACATCTCGTCTTATGCATAATTGCATGTGCGGAGCGTGACTGCGGGATTATTTCATTGGCTGGCTGTGCGGTTTGATGTATCATAAGAAGTGAAGCTAGAAGAGACCCGTTATCAACGTTGAGCAGAATATTCCAACAGACTTGGAACTGAGCTGCTCGTTTGTAACCATGGAAACAAATTAATAGAGTTCCATACTATTAATCATTAAGTCATTTGTCATGCTAAGATCTCTCTTTGTCTGTATTTTTCTCTCATTCTCTTTCTTGTGCACACACGCTGAGTAGATGAATTTAACATTCAAGCGTCAAAATGTCCTCGAGAACTTGTTCTTTTTTGATAGGTTGAGATGTTCACAATGTTCACAATCTGTCTAACTGCAAAAACACAGTCTGTTCCTCTTCATGATGTTCTACTACATCACATTTCAGTCTTCTTACTCTGAGGTTTACACGATTCATCAGAATGCAAAAGAAACGGTCCTTCCAAAAGCATTTCCCTTTGCCTGTTCCTCTTAGTTAAAGAGACAGATTGCTGGCCTCTCGGCTCGTCTAAAGTGGGCCGATGGGAGGGGAGCGTGGCTGCCGCTCAGAGAAATGCGAATGGGCTGCTCCTATTTGAACATGCTTCCAAATGCAATGGGGCAGAAGCCAAGCGTGTGTCCTCTTTTGTTTTTTGTATCTTCCAGTCTCTCTGAACTCAGTGCAAAGTATTTGGCTCAAATGGCCACCTACAACCACGGTAATCCAATTTGGCTGTGAGATGAGCTAGAGAACAAAAACCAAGAGTCGTCCACATCCTGACAATGTGCAGTAAGCAGAAAAGAGTAGTTTGGTGTGGCAGTGCATCAATAGTCCTGAAGCCAGTCAATTTCACTGGCACATAATCCAGCCTAATGGGCTACAGGAGAATATCAGAAGCTTGTGCCATCCCCTGATATCCGTGAGTTGCTGTTGTTTGACTGCGTTAAAAAGCGTTGACAGCTTGTGTAATGTACAGTGAACAGTGATGGATTTTTCTGTTATGGGTGGTTTTATTCAGACTTTGATCGTATTAGTCTGTTATACTCAGTTAGATCAGTCATGTTCCTTCTGTTCTAAGGCAGATCTGTCTGTCCATTGTACATCATATAGCAGATCCATCTGTCTGCCTGCCTCTGTCTGTCTGTCTGTCTATTTTCTGTCTATATGTCTGTCTTTTTTTGTCTATCTGTCTGTGTAGATTCTGACTCTATTTTCTGTCTGTCTGTCTGTTATTTTTTGTCTGTCTGTCTGTCTATTTGTTTTCTGTCTATCTGTCTGTTTGGCTATCTATCTGTCTCTCTGTCTATTTATTTTCTATCTCTCTGTCTATATTCTGACTGTCTCTCTATCTGTCTGTCTGTTTATCTTCTGTCGGTATCTTCTCTCTGTCTGTTGTCCTTTTGTTGTACCACTCTGTCTCATGGTTGTCAGTGTTTGTGCTCATTTGCTGTGCTCTTGCTCTAGCAACAAGTTGTTAAGGTCCAAAGAAACCCTACATATCTGTATAATATCCCTCTTCACAGTTGTCATGCAGCTCACAGCTTCAGGGTTGCCTAGGAAAACAGACAAATGAAAGAGACAGAGTCACATGATCACACTTAGCAGCATTTACCTGCATATGACCTGGCCAAGAAGACAAGACGAAAGCATCACACAGCCTACTCATGTTATGACAGATGTTAATATGGTAATTCTGAGTTGTGCATGAAGATAAAAAAATAACAGAGCAACCAGATATTTTTAACATATACAGTATCTGTTTTAGTTAGGACCTTTCAGGGTCCCTCTAACAATAAGTGATATTTAAATGTAGGCCTATACTTTGTATAGTGTGTCCCTTTCGAGTAGGATCAAAAATATTTAAAATATTCATAAAACACATTGTGATTTAATTTAGCTGGTTCCATTTGCCTTAAAACCGTATTTGAGAAATGGTATTCAATGACCAGTGACCTTATCAGTCTTACCCATGAATGCTGTAGAGCATAAGTCTCCTGCTATTAAGCAGCCCGTCTGTACTTTCTATAGTCTGCATAATACAGCCCAGTACACATCACAACACAGGCCTCTCATAGAAACCAAGCCTCCAAGGACTCAATTACTGCGCTCTCAGCTAGCAACGACAGGAATATGATGTGTGTGTGCATGCTTAAGTCTGCCAAAGACGGGAAAGGAGAAAAAAGCGAGAGTTTTGTCTCACTGCTGGAAGTATAGCTTTCTTCCAATACAAAACTTTCATAAAACTAAATTTTATATTACATTCAACTCCAGCAGGACCAACCTAACAGATCTTGACAGCAGCCTATGCACATAATAATCGACAAATTTGTTATTACAACCCAGGAACATTCTGTATCTTGTATAAAATTAACACCATCAAAAGATATCACGTTCACTCAGAGCTTTATAATCATGTTTAATTAATGTTAACGCAAGGGGGTAATATCCTGGACAGGATGTGCACCTCAGTGGAGTCGATGGAGCCGAGGTAAACCGAGAACAAGAGAAAATGAGGTGCGAATGATCCCCGGAATGATAAAGTGAATGAGCCACAAGTGGGACTTCACCGTGAGGATTAGATCAGACAGTGTTTGAATGTGCTGGCAGTTTGTTTAATGTGAAGTGCACTGGGTCAGTTCAGACCTCAGATGCAGTGGATTACTGCCGCCCGTTTTGAACTTACCATTTCACTGATAGGTTCAAAGAGCACTTCAATAAATTTCACTGGAAGGGTGGTCAGGATATTTTTCTAAGTATATGGATGTTTCTTCAGCTGCAGACACTCTCAAGTCTCATGGTCGATGTCACTTTTTTCTTTTTGTTATATGATGGTTAACACTTTAGTAAAAGGACACTCACTATTAACTAGTTGCTTATTATAAAGCACATATTCTGCATGACCATATAACCCATCCTACCCAATATCTAAACTCAGGAAGTGCAACAGAGGCTTTCAATGCCAGCAAGATTCAATGATGGTTAAACCATTTTGATATTATATGATCATTAACACAAATTTTTTAACAAATTACAACAGTGTTTTGGATGTGGTGTCCTTTCCATAATGACCAACAGTTTTGTCCCTAATAATATTTTTCAAAAAAGGTAAAGAACTTGATATGAATGTCATTGTCATGTCATATTGTCATATGTCATTTTCCATCTATTTTGTGAAATTATGCAAAAAGACTGAAAATATTATCTTCAGTGTCTTTCTAGGATGCATAAAATGCTATGAATGAAATGCTATGGAAACAAGTCAGCCGTTTTAGAAATCTTTCAAATATTATATTTCCATCACAAGTATGTGAACACAAGATGTAAGATGTGGTGGAATTATTATTATTTTCATGGCTTGTGGTGTATTTATAAACACTGATGGACATTTTTGGGCAACAAGTGAGAGTGCGAAGGTGTGTTTTAAGAGAGGTTTTCATTTTCTAACCAAATCCACAGTGCCAGAAGTGGCCACAGTTTAACAAATGCCCATCTACTCTTTTCTGTACCCTTATGTCCACGGCACAGAAAGGTGCATGTGGCTTCAGTAATCATGAGGGCAGCAGAGTGCACCGTGATGGAGAGCAGCCGTCCTCCATCACTCACAGTTTGCCATGCCAGCCCTCATGGAGGAAAAAAAACAGCGGTTCTAATGAGTTATCAGGACTGATGGCTTATCGCGTGCGGGACCTCTCAGTGTCCTTGACTCAACAAGGATGTATAGGCGACCCGAGTCACAAATTTTGAATGTCCCTCAGAAAAGAAAACAAGCGTTAAGGCGCGTGTGTGAGCGCATATCTGTGACTATTTCAGAGAGCGCATCTGCATGAATACCTCAGTATAATCCCAGTATTCACCAGATTCAAATGTTTACCCATGCGTGAGCTCTAATAACGTTTGACAGTGAGCACTCGAACCCCATTTATGAAGGTTGTTATTCGCAAATTAGCTGCATGTTCATAAGTGAGCGTGTTTGTGTAGGGCGAAGGGTACAGTCATGTGATGACAACATAGCGAAAGTCATTTGCATCGGAGACTCGCGTAGAGCAAGCAGATGGGAGTTGTGATTAAAACCGAGATATTCCGGAGCATTAGATTAAAGAATGATGTCAATAAAAAGCATTTTAGACTGCAATAACAAAGGCAATCTGAAACACGGTGCTGCACGATCTCATTTGCATATATAAATGCGTCTGATGTTCGGGGTTAGATTCCTGGTCTAATGATGCATTTAGCCCATAATGAATCAGTGATGGCAGCTCCCAGGCTCAGCCGCAGGGACTGCAGCAGGGCCACTTTGAAGTCACCGCATTTGAAGTAGAGTTTAGAGCGGTGGACTCCAAAAATAAGCACACACCAGAGGGAGACAGATCTGCAGAGCCTCAGCATGCAGCTGCAGGTTGATCCTCAAACTGGAGCAGGTAGATGTAACCCTGGAGGAGCCACACAGAGATGCTCTTGCTTTCAGTCAGTAAACAGAAAAGTGCTAAACATGGACCAAAGTTTACTTTTGCCATTCGTGGAAGTGTATTTTGCATTATTGTTATAAAAATTATAATCGCATCCAAAATAAACATTTTCATTTACATAATATATGCGTGTTGGTCTGTGTATATTTATTATGTATAGCCTATATAAAGACACACAGACAGCATATATTTTTAAAATATTTAAATGTGTGTATTTATATTCATATAATTTATATTATATATAAGTATATTTAATATATAAATGTTAAATATTTTTCTTAAATATATACATGCATGTTTATTTATATAGGCCTATTTAAAAATATATATTTATATAATCAAAAAACTGAATTAGTGCTTTTGTTCTACAATAATTAATTAAATTGATAAATAAATCTAAAAATGTTTTTTTAAAAATCTACAAAAACTCTTAATCTATTAATATTTTCAGCATTTGTTTAATATATATATATATGTGTGTGTGTGTGTGTGATAGTGTAATATTAATATAATAAATGTTTCTTGTACAACAAATCAGCATATTGCACTGTAAAAAATCATATTGATTATACAAGTGTTTTACCTGTATTTTGAATTTTGCCTTGCATTATGTTTTAGGGTTAACTGAAATGCCCCTAAAATTAATAGATACTGTCCTTTTTTTTAACAGTGCAGAATGATTTCTGAAGGATTGTGTGACTGGAATAAATTACATTTTACAATTTTTTAAAATAGAAAGAAATTTTTAAAATCACAGTTATATTTTTTAACAATATTACTGTTTTTATTTATCAATAAATTAATGCAGCTTTGATGTTACTATGTTATGTTATTAAGGGAAAACATATATAATTTTTTCCCCTTCCTATTGCTATGAATATTTCACATCATGGCATTTTAAGACAACCTACATAAATTATGTCTTGAGTATGTCAGGGTCATATTGTCATTTTTCTTTTTTTTTTTTAAGTAATGTACTTTGTTTCAGTTCTGGCCAGCTGGCAAATAACTGGCAAGTATTTACTGACCAAAGCCAATTTTTACTTGGCGAGTGTTGGTTTTGAACCATGGCGCTAAACCTTGTTTCTTCATGTGCGTTATGGCTTTGCTGTGGGATTAGGTCAGTGAAGTATCGCTTGAGTTGACCTTAAGATTAGATGGCTGAATAATTGACTTAACTTCTTGTTAAACAACTCTCAGCTCCATTGAACAATATCTGCCTCTTCATAGTACATTTAAGCAGTGGCACGCAGCCTCCAAGAGATCACAGGATGTAATGTAAAAGGATTACTACAGATAAGAGATTGTGGTCACAAGAAGCCAGAGAGAAACAGATGTACAGGAGGGTGGCTGACCCATCCAAATGAGCATTATGACTATCATTTCTCTTAAACAAGGGCTTAGTTCAAAACCAAAGGTCTTAGAAAAAGGCTGGATAATAGAAATCTCATTCATGCTGTACTAAACTCCCAATGGAATAAAATATATGCTCATGAAAGCAAACTACCCTGAAATCTCCAACTCTCTTTCTTTCTTTCTTTCTGTCACTCTTCCTGTCATTTTAAGTTGATTCTGCTCTCTTGTTAGAAAATAACAAGGCATGGCTTTAGCCCCAGACAGCGATTGAATTGGAGTTTATCCTCCACTTTGACTGACAGACTGTATATTGGCTTTTTCCTTTTTTTTTCAAGCTCACATACAGTCATGTATTTTAATGTATTAAGCAAATAAGCAAATTAGCACTTGCGTATTACATTGATTAAAAATTACAGTAAAGACTACTTTGAATAAATGCTCTTCTTTTGTACTTTCCAATCATAAAATTTTTCTTTTTCTTTGTAAATGAATAAAAAATGTCAAAAAGTACAAAATATTTACTAAGCAGTACAGTATTTTTTAACTGAATATAAATTCTGTTAAAACGTTTGGGATCAGTAAGATTTTTAATGTTTTTTAAAAGACGTTTCTTAATGCTATATATCTATTTGATCAGAAATACAAGAGGAAAAAGTATTTTCTAAACAATTTAAAATAACCTCAGCACTGCATTACAGAAATAAATTATGTTTTATAGTATATTAAAATAGGAAACAAGTATTAGAAATTGCAATACTATTTCACAATATTACAGATTTTTTTCCTGTATTTTTGAACAAATAAATACAGCCGTGATGAGCATAAGAGAGTCAATTAAAACATTCAAAATATTACTGATCTAAAAATCATAATGATCCAAAACTTTTGAATGGTAGTGTGTGTGTTTATGTATAATATTTCCAACATTTTTAGTCAAAAAGTGCAGCTTCAGTGAACATAAGACAAAAAAAAAAATCTTACTGACTGGTAGTGTGTGTGTCACATACAATATATATTTATATTTCTATATCTATGTTTATTTAGGGTTTTCCGTATGCTGTCCCTCCTGTTCCCCCACCATGTGTGCAAACCTGCCGCTGTGTGCTAATACACACTTAATGGCTGTCTGTTTCCAGTTCTCGGTGGCCATATGGTTCATTCCCATCTATAAAGTGTGATATAATTCTCTCTTGTCAGCTAACTGTGTCCCTCTCATCTCCATCTCTCCACAGACACTCTGTCAGTCACCCATCCTTCCAGTTTCCACTGAACAATTACATTAGACGCCTAATGCAGTGAGAAATAACAGAGCGCACAGCACTCTCTTTAAGCCCAACCCACCGACTGTTGCCTGGCAACACCACACAGCTCGACTAACTACAGCTCAAGCTATGAAAAAAGCAGAGCTCTTGATGTTGTGCAGTTGGAAATAAGTGTTTCTTAAGCAAGTTTTATCTTTTTAGTTGTGTGTTTCTGAAGCCAGATGGAACACATGAATTTTCCTACAGTTTGACTTCTAGGATTCATTGCATTATGGAATGTATCTTTTATAAATAGAGCTTCTTGCATTGGCTGGCCCAGTTTACTTGCCCCGTCACTTTGTGAAGATGTCTTGTGAGCAGTGAACTCCTTAATGCCAAGCTCAAATCATGCAGATAGAGCCACACAAAAGGCGGATCTGTGACTAAACTGGGAAGAATCGGCAAGACTTAGGGATGCGTTTGGAGGTTGGATCCCTGTCTATCTTTGTGTTCGGGTTGTTGCATGGCAAGCTTAAGGTTTTCCAAACTGGGGCAGCAAGAAAGTGGGTTAGAGTGTGGCTACTTTTAGAGCCAGCACATTGAGGGAAACTCAGTCAAGGTCTTCTCTCTTTCGCCGGATTCCTTCAAGAGTCCGGTTCTGACCTGCTTTGCATATCTCGATCAATATCAAGTAATCGATGCCTGACCCATAAAGAGTTACTGTTAATCATTAACACTCAAGTGGTATCCTGTAGATGTGACTATATTATTTTTACTACAGTATCTCTATGAAAGTCCATTTAGGTTGGTCTCCCATGGGAGTTCCCAGAATGCATTTATAGCCTCAGTATTGGTACTAGTGTTGCATGTTTACTTTATGAATTTAAATTTAAATTTAGATTTAAAAGTCAACCTTTGTATTGAAACATTTAAAGTCAAGGCAGATAAACCCAGGCTCTGTGTTATTGTTGTTAGTGACAAAGGTGTTTTTAATGCCAGGATTATTTCCACTCATTGGTTTCCTCACTGCGTCTCCACAGGCGGATCCTCAGGGACGAGACATCGCAATCCGGCCCTTCCTGGAGCACTGCGAGAACACGCACATGACCATTTGGCTGGGGATTGTCTATGCCTACAAAGGCCTCCTTATGGTGAGTGAGAACATTCTAGAGAGCGTCAACACAATCGCCATCTGCTCCCGCCGACAACGGCGTCTGAATATTCTGCCACTTCCTTCTGCATTTGGTAAATTATAATATATAATACCTCACTGTCACTGTGTTTGCATTCACAATATTGGATTCTGAGTCTCTTGTGGTATGTCAGGAAATACAAATGCCATGCAAACAGCAGGCACATTTTACTAATGTTCCTCTTTCTGTTTTTTCTCCCCAATTATCTAATGTTCATCACAATATTATAACAGTGTTAATAAACAGAAATTAGAGTTCTTGGATATTTGTTAGGGTGCAGTGTTGTATTTTTCATCTTTCAGTTTTCATCGTTATATAAAAGTTGCAAATCGGAAAAATGAAACACTCACTATATCACTATAACACACCTCTTAATGTAGCTAACTGCTTTTATAAGTTTTTTAAGTGGCAAAAATTCCAAAAATAAATCTTAAATAATAATAATTAGAAATGACTACAAAATACATACAAATTAATTTACTAAAATATAATCCTAGAGACACTTCTGGAATTTGAAAATGTCATTATTTTATTGAAATATATGAATATATTGCTACTCCAAATTCCTGTAAACAACATTTGAAAATGAGCAGATTTGTCATTATAATATAAGTACCAGAAATATTATAATCAGCCCTCAAAGATTGTGTTTTTTAAAATGGATAGCCTTGGAGTCAAAAAGGCTTGAAACCACTGCTGTAAACTTTAACATTGTTCTTTTGTCGCCTTGCAGGAGCTGGTATTTTCTTCCTCAAATGCAAATCTAGCAAGCTTACTAACTGGATTTTGACACACTGTACCCATAGTAGAAGAGCGAGATTGCTCTTTCCAATTAACCTCACTTTAAATTACTGGTAAGGTGCCCCAGGAACCAGAATGCCTCCAGTCAGTTAATTGCCCATAGCACTGACCATTATCTCAGAGTCAATGGTGGCAACATCCTCCAATAAAAACCTGCCCTTCGACTCACTTTGTGCTCTGTAGAAATGATTTTTCCGTTTGTTCTTGTTGCTGTAATAGTGGCAGGTGGTTCGGTTGATGGGCAGGCCATTACCTCCGCTTTCCCCCTGCCCTACTATAGATGATCCCCGTCAGAGTTCAGCTGTGGGCCATAGAGTATCACTTCCCGTCTCTTTTTTTCCCTCGTCTCTCTTCTCATCTGTGAAAGATTTGGTGGGAGGCAGTATTAGGAAAGAAGCGATCAATGTTAAACTTAAGCTAAGCTATAGTAGTCATCATATCATAATAGTGTACAAGTAAAAATGCCATCACACTCACGTTCTCGTTCTCAGCTGTGTGACATTTCAGAACTTCCTCTTGCCATGTTTGAAAACCGGCTGCTAAATCAGCATGGGTTCACTTACAGCCAACACGTTCAAGTAGAACAAGAAAAGAAAGAGAGAATGAGAGGGTGAACGAGGAAAAAGAGTGAGACAGGCTGTGATTGGATTAGGATTGAATAGATTTGTGGCGAGTGGGTGCAGAATCAAATCTTAGGGTGTGCGTCATTGAGTTAGCTGAGTCATATTTCTCAGAGTTCACTCCAGTCTCACACAGAGGTGCTTTGATTACTGCTCTGACTTCCTGAGAAAGTTGGACAGGTGTTGTTAGCTGCCTTTAGAGGCATTAGGGTGCTAAATAAGTCAGACACAGTTCATTTTCACTGGCTTTATGAATCATCACTGTAAACTGAGGGCTGCACAGAGTGACAAAGGTGAACATGGTTGTCTGTTGAAGATGTCACATAGTCAATAATCTTATTCTGTCTTAGATCTGGTGTAAAAAATATATTTGCATGTGTGCCTAAGCATTGCAAAACCTGTAATGATTAAGTAATTGTTTGCACTTTTCTCTTTGTCTAGCTGTTTGGATGTTTTTTGGCCTGGGAGACCAGAAACGTGAGCATTCCAGCCCTAAACGACAGCAAGTACATCGGCATGAGTGTGTATAATGTGGGCATCATGTGTATCATCGGGGCAGCGGTGTCCTTTCTGACCCGAGATCAGCCTAATGTGCAGTTCTGCATCGTGGCACTGGTCATCATCTTCTGCAGCACCATCACGCTGTGTCTGGTTTTTGTGCCAAAAGTAAGTACTGCAATGTACGGCCCGATCCAGAAATTGTAGAGGTCAGCAAAAGACACATTCTGGCATTTGATTTGTGCAAATCCCTAGCAAGTTCAC
This sequence comes from Enteromius mattozi, assembly GCA_032359235.1. Classification (NCBI taxonomy): domain Eukaryota; kingdom Metazoa; phylum Chordata; class Actinopteri; order Cypriniformes; family Cyprinidae; genus Enteromius; species Enteromius mattozi. The sequence goes on from JAUMHE010000072.1 coordinate 7,971,826, forward strand.
CTGAATATAATTGAGAACAGTGCTTACTTTGCATCCCCTGGAGCTCTCTGGAAATAAACACACTGAAATTTGAAAGACTGCAAAGATTCCTCTCTTCCTCTGATCAAATACATTCTACACAGAATCAATGGCAGGATCTCAACAGTATGTCTTTGTCCTCTCTCCTTTGGTAGTTTATCACAATGCGTACAAACCCGGATGCTGCCACACAGAACCGGAGGTTAAAGTTCACCCAGAACCAGAAGAAGGAAGATTCCAAGACGTCCACCTCAGTAACCAGTGTTAACCAGGCCAACACTTCCCGTCTGGATGGATTACAGTCAGACAACCACCGCCTCCGAATGAGAATTACAGAGGTGACTGAAGTCAATCATAAATTACAAATGTATTAAATTCTTAGAATAAAATTCTACTTAAAACAGTGATTAAAATGATGCTAACAATTACTAATACTCCACCATGCTGATTAAAGGGGTCTTATAATTTTATCATATTATTTTATTTCCTCTAAATAAATTCCCTCTTATCCTGTGAAGAAAAATAGCATATAACTGATACAGGTAAACAAAAATATATTCAGCAAATCAAAATATGTATATTAGATTAAGTATGAATATATATATTAAGAAAAAAGTATTATTTAATCAAGACTATTAAATATTTTAATTTGTGATATCAATTAATGTTTTTTTCTACTTAAGGTATTTTAGTAATGATTAATGAAACATATTACTATTTATTATATTTGTATTTCAAAATAGCAACAAAACAAAAAGAAAAAACTAATTCATGAACCAGGAATTAAATGATTAAATCAAAGGATTAAATAAAGAATTTGGTAACACTTTAAAATAAGGAACATATATTCACTATTAACTTTTTCCTCAATAAATTCCTAATTTGCTGCTTATTAATAGTTAGTGCGGTAGTTGTTAAGTTCAGGTATTGGGAAGGATTAGGAATTCAGAATAAGGTCATGTAGAATAAGGCATTAATATGTGCTTAATTACTAATAATAAAAGGCTAATGTTCTAGTATTATGCATGCTCATAAGCAAATAGTTAATAGTTGTTTTTTGATTTTGTGTTACAGCTGGATAAGGAACTGGAAGAGGTTACAATGCAACTCCAGGACACTCCAGAAAAGACTCCATACATTAAACAAAACCACTACCAAGATGTCAACAATATTCTGAGCATACGCAACTTCACTGACGGCAAAGGTAAGAAAAGTGGATATCAAACCTCGTGCTCCTCACCTGTCGATCACACAGAGCTGTCAGTCTGTGACTCATTTCAGTATGTGACACTTTTTTCCTCTGTTACTGTCACTCAGAGAAAAAGAAAAATTTATTGGAGTGTTATACATTATTCACCCCCAAACATGTCAAGCTGAAGTGTCATATAAGGTGCAAGTTCTGACTCAGTTTTCAGCTGAATCCACCGCTGACATCTTGATAGAAAGGCAGCTTTCTGAACATTATACCTTTGTTTTCAGATGGAGAGAAATCTCTGAAGAACCACTTAGAGCAGAAACCCCAGGCTCAGTGGGGATCCATGGATCCTTCTAGGATAAGCAGAGGTCCACTAGAAGACATCAACTCACCAGAACAGTAAGTTTTCACACTGGCATGCACAGTGTGCCAAAGAAATGTTTGGACACCTAAAAATCTATAAATTAAAAAAAAATTAAAATCAGGCCACGTGAATTTCTTAAGATATTAAAAACCACAAGCACACTTTCAAACATAACATTTGACAAAAGATTTGCTAGCTCTTACATTATAAAAAATTAGACATTCATTCATTCTTTCAGTGAAATTAAAATTATATTTTAGGGTCTATCTTGTTTAAAGGGAGAGTTCAACCAAAAATGAAAAATACCCCATGATTTACTCACACTCAATCCATCCTAAGGTATATGTGATTTTCGTCTTTCAGATGAATACAATCAGAGTTATATTAAAACATTTTCTGACTCTTCCAAACTTTATAATGGCAGTGAATGAGGGTTGAGATTTTGAATCCCAAAAAAGTGCATAGATCTGTCATAAAAAGTACTCCATGTGGCTCCGGGGGGAGTTAATAAAGGCCTTCTGAAGCAAAGCAGTGCATTTGTGTAAGAGCCATGTAAAATATCCATATTTAAAACTTTATAAACCATAATCTCTAGCTTGTGCTTACTGTCTGTACAGTATGTACATGCGTTCATGAGAGTGTGGCGTTACAGCGGATGACGTAGGATGTAGATGAGGCATATGCTAATATAGCAAAAAACAAGATTTGTTTACAGTGAAAGAAAAAATAATTTCATCTTGGCTTGTATTGAAATTGTTTTGCTCTCTCCTCTGTGCTTCCGTGTTCATCATTTCTCACCAGAGCTTACGCTATACGTCATGCGTCATTTACTGAAATGCCACTCATGTACTATGAGCTATTTAAAAACATGGGAAATGACTTGAGACAGGAACAAATAAATGAATACAAATTTGTGGTTCTTTCTTTAAGGGTTTTGATTGTTCAAAATAAAGATCTGGAAGAAAAAATGTAAATGAAAGCAAGGAAGGTTCAGGGACGAAGGGGAAAAAAGAGAGGGAAAGAGGGATGGGGGGAGCTCTGGTTACATAACATGTAATTTCTAGTGAGAGTGGAAGGCACTGGACCCTGAAAATAGACAGGAGAGTAGAATTAGAGGACTACAGGCCGTCCCAGCACATGAATGTTTGATTGTACAGAGGAGTGATTCTGCAGTGTGTCACTGTTCATCAAACACATACACACACACATATATACACACACTTACCCAAGTAGCTGATGGTCCCTTGACCCTGCTAAATAACAATATCTCTGCCAAGGGAATATGCATTGAGTAATTTATTGAGCCTGTTCTCTATGTCTGCAGTAAAGGACAAACAAATACATTTTTAGTTTAATGACATTTACATTTTTATTTTCTGTTTTGCAAGTGAACCTGCAACATCGATGTTAATTACTTCTAAACACAGAAGACATTTTCCTTAATTGATGTATGAAATTAATATTTGATTGAAAGTAATAACTCAAAGAGACTCCAATCGTAAAACCAATCATGAGAGGTGTGGTGTGTGCAGTTTATATAACTGCCATTTGGCTTCTGTAATTGATTTAAAGGGCTCCGGCCTCTTGGGGTGTACTTTGAATCCGACACAAGACAGGAATGAAATGGACTTTACTTCAGCTGATCCACAAGAACAAGCACAGTCCCTAACCCTTCACTAGCAACTATTTTAAACATTGATAACAAACAAAAATAAAACTTTGAGCTCGAAATTAGCATATTAGATTGATTTCTAAAGGATCATGTGACATGTGGAGAAAAACAGGGCTTGACATTAACTTTTTTGCTCACCAGCCACTGTGGCTAGTGGTTTTCCAAATTTACTAGCCACTCAGCATT
>JAUMHE010000072.1:7985163-7996601 GCA_032359235.1 Enteromius mattozi
ATGTCATATTCAGAACACAAATTAAGATATTTTTAATGAAATCTAAGAACCACCACGTTTAAGGCATCATTAAAATAGTACATGTGACATCAGTCATCATTCTCTTAATTCATGCTAATGTAAAAAAAAAAGCAGTAAATATAATGAAATGTTAAAAATAAATAAATCCTGATTATTCCTCATGATTATATTTTTGTCCAAAATAATCATGATTAACCCTTAAACCATGCAACTCTACCTCAATGCTTGTTGTGATTTCCCTAGACTGAGTTTCTGGTCACCCACAGTCCAGCTCTCGAGGTCAACGCACCCTGGTGACACCACCTTGGCCAGTAACCTTCTCCATCCGCATGCCCCGAACAAACTAACACACACACGCCTCTGCTAATTACAGCTTAGGCAACCAGGCTGGCCAACCACAGGCTGGAGAGTCTTAACTCATTAACCAGAAACACAAAAGAGAGGGAGTCTGACAAATGGAGAGAGGACAGCAGGGGAGGAAACTTGTCTTTGTGATAGAGATTTCTCCACACATGACACTATTTGACTACCATGCTGGGCTGTTCTCTGATCAGCTGTGACACTGACTAACCTCTCCACATCTGCGGCATACAGGCTGTGAGTAATACCAGCCTCAATGAGAACGGACTGTAGCGTGCCTCGGCCCTCAGCAGCCGGCAATGCCCCGGACACGTCAGAAAATAGAGATAGAAAAACAGACGCTCTTGTGGTTACCTTGTGTCAACAGTGATTTAGCTGTGTATGCTCAGAATACACATTAATACTGCGTGGCCATTGGGAGGCGCTAGCTGACTCTTGCCAAATGCCAGGAGAATCTTACAGTGGGCGAACATCAGCAGTCCACAAACTTATATTGTTGACTAAGAGAAATGGAGGAAGGTAAAAGCTGTCTTTGAGTAAAGAGGTCTATAAACCCTGGAGGAAGCTGTTAGCTTCCCCATTCATCTTATTGGATGGTACTTCTGTGGGGGGTTTACGTAGGGTTGTGCGATTAATCAAAATAAAAACAAAACTGCAATACGATTCACAGTTTTTAGCGTCTCTGAGCGAGTCGGCTCGGTTTGCGCAAACTCATGTACAGATATAATGTGTATTTGAGAACGCAAAATGCACCAACCACCTTAATGTTCTGTGGAAGAGAGAGAGAGGGGTGGGATTGAGAAATGTCCTTAAGCTGGGATTCAAACTCGAGATGCCAGTAGAACAATGGCGCTATATGTCGGTGCGCTGCCCACAAAGCCGAACCCCTTTCCGATCTTTTAATGAGAAATTGACTGAAGAGAATTAACAAAAAGAGAAGCTATAAGGACTCCCTGAAGTTTTCACTAATATAAAAGCTTAAAGATCTAACATTTTTGAAAAGAAATTAAGATTAATTATTATTATTGGAACTATACTGTTGTACTTAATAAAATAAATAAAATTCTCTTTTGTGTCAAAATACACTGCTCAACTTGACCCCTTGTCTATGAGAGAACAAAGATGAATAAGGTAAGAAGGGAGGTGTGCTCACCTTTATCTGAGTCAGGGTTTCCTCGTCTCCATAAGGACCAGGTGCGATCTCGAGAAACGGCGAGCAGAAGGAGTCCGTTCGGCGAGAACGCCATCTGTGTGACGGTCAAGCTGTGGCAGGGCAGAGACTGAAGCTGTTTCCAGGAAGTTGTGCTCCATAGAAGAACGGCAGCATGTTCTGGTTTAGAGGCCTGTGACACAAGACACATGTAAATCATGTAGATCTTTCACACCGACATCCAAAAGCAAGAAGTTTGTCCTCCGTCTCTAAACCTCAACCGCAGAGCCCTTCGTCCTACATCCAGCGGTTGCAGCTCTGCCAGCAGTGGATAAACCTCACGTCCACAGCAAAGTCATCTGAGCCTGCAGGACCCCAGCAAGCAGCCAGACATCAGCCCCACTGAATAAACCTCACAATCTCTGCTCTAGCGTGAACAATGGCAGGTGACACGTAGAATGTGCTTTCATTCGGAAGGGCTTTGTGCACGATCAGCGTGGGTTTGGCAGAACCACGGGGGCCAGACCGGGACACAAACCAATGATCTCCCTTCAACTGTCTCAGAATGTGGGTCACGGCGGCCGGAGAGCACCTAAGGCCGCTTACCAAATATGACAGGTGGCTCATTACATTAAAAACATGCAAAATTAACTCACACACGGATATCAGAGTCTAAACTGACATGAGCTTGTAAAAATTGGCAAATGACTAAATATTCAAAATATTCACTTAAGGATCGTGCCGCTTCACGCATGCATGCTTTTCTGTGTCCTGTTATTACAGTCCACGGCTACATTTGTGTGACACTAATGACCATCTGGTCACCCATGTGATTGTACCTTACACGCCGAGGCCACCACCGTCCTCTCAGAATCCGACGCCAGACAAAACATCTCAAAGCCGTGTCCATACCTGCGGAGAGAGCGACATGGAAAGAGGGTATGTTAATAAGGGCTCTGTCAGTACCTGCTCACAAATAAAGCCTGAGCACTGTGACAGGTTCAGAGAGACAGTCGGGGCGGTGATTCAAACACGACGGATGCTTTGTGTGTCAGGTCTGCTCTCCTGTGCTTATGGGAGTGGAAGAAAGCAGTGAGCTCTGGCAGCCATTAGCAGATCTGCTTAGTAATTTCCAGCACTGTATGAATAGCTCGGCAAGCCAGGCTGTCAAAAGCTTCAGCTGCTTACAGCTGTGTATGTAAAATATTATAGTTTATCCAGTGTCGCCTGTGTATCAAGGAAACCGACTTTGAATTCTTATGAGCAAGTTAAAAAAAATGCAAGTCCATACACTGCAATTGATTGCAAACGCCTTGGGGGGACATGAATATTTAATTGTAAAAAATACTGTTGATGTGTAATAATTTAGCAAAACTTCTTGTGAATAATATGCCTATTTTCCCACCAACCCGTGCAAAATGCCACTAAGCATCCAATTGTGTAATATATCGCCTACAGTTTCAGCAAATGTCAGAGTCATATGTCATTTTAGTGCAGCACAGGCATTATTCTGTGCTAACAAAAGCTCTGCAAACTACTCCGGAAAATACTGAATGCACAATGCTTGGCTAATGCAAACATCCCATTGCATTGCTGCGGCAGTAACAATCCTTTGTGCGCAAGGGATCAATAGCGACTTCAAATATCTGAGCCATTAATTAAGCTATAAACATTTGAACAGTTCAAGCAAACCTGCCGCAAACTGTTGCAGTATTTTGTTAACTAAAACTATTAAAAAATGCTTATTTTAATTGTAAAAGGTAAATGTTACATGAAAAATGTATGAAAAAAACCGAAGTAAATTAAGAACTAAAATTATTAATACTAAATAAAAACAAAGCTAAACAAAAATATTTTTAAAAACTTAAGTTGGCAGCAATATGGCAATATGTGGGCAGTGTGCCAACATACAGTGAAGTTACTAAGTACTAAGAGCGTCCAGTACGAATCCTTTCCCAACCCTTCCCCATTTTACTTCCTGTCAGTTCTGATATGTCCTATCTTAATATAAATATAGGTGAAAACTACAAATACATAAATATAATTCTTTTTTAATTAACAAAAATTACAATGATAAATTAAATTATTAAAAATTAGCTAAATAATAAAATAATCCATTGCTACATTATTTATCATCAAAAATTACTCTTGGTACAATAAATATTTTTCTAAAGTATATTTCTGTTTGTGTAAAAAATGTATTAATTTTTTTTATTTTAATTACCATTGTTTAAAAACAAACAAAATATGCATAAAACAAGAGGTAAATATCATGAATATTGTGAAGATCGGTTACTACTGGGAGAGAGAGAGGGGCGAACAAATTAAAATTCGAACTCAGGACATCCGAAGCATGATGGCTCTATGTCAGTGAACCGCAAGCGAGAATATCGGCACTGACTTTTATTATTATTATTATTATTATCGGTCAGTGTATTCTAATACGTACTATAATACTCTGTAGCAGTGTTTCAGAGCGCAATGACAAAAATGTATATATATATAAGAAAGCTTTAATGAACGATTTTAGGCTTTTCTTGTTTAGTGTCAAAGCATAGAGGATGAATGGTTCTTGTCATGAGCTCTAAATACCCATTACACTGCATTATTTGTGTCACAGAAGCTGGTTAAGCAATAATGCGGTACAGCATTAGCGCCCACTGCAGAACAGCCGATGAGGGCAGACGAACACAAATGAGAATTGATGGGAAACTCACAGCTTCTGTACCTCTGGCCACAGTGTGTTCTGCAAGAGGTCGTCCTCTGTCGGAGGCTCTGGCAATACACACACAGAGACACAAAATATAAACATAGTTATTATGAGAAATGAGCAGATGCCTATAGACAGTATTTTTCAATAGGCTCATCTTTTAATTTAGCAACAGATACACAGCCGAGCAATTTACTCAAAGCTGTTTGGAACAACGGCGGCTTTATCTACAATTTTCAATAGGCGTTAGCTTTACGACATGCTGTAAATCAAATTTAGCTCTCTTTGTGCAAGCCTGAAATAATATTGTCTCATTTAGATACACAGACACTTATGCAACACATGCCCCAATTGAAATGGAACGGAGACCAGGCATTTTTTTAATTCATCCCTGGTTTGCAGTTTTATTTTAATTATTTCCCTCTTTGCCCCTCCAGAAGATGCGAGATGGAGGGAGTGGTATTATTCCATTAACAACTCTGTGTCCGCCTCATTGCGCTCCCCATCGCCCAGAGCCATCAATATTTTAACTTTGCAATTATATAAGCCTTCTTTCTAATTATGATTCCAGATTAAGGAGCTTTTTCAATCACATTGACAACGTTTGCCACTGTTTGCCTGGAGCAAGAGAGGCATAAACCCCCTGCTTCAACACTCACCCTCCACCCATCCCCCTTTGTGCTGTAATAACATTTGTCTCCAGTATCTCTGATTCATGCCCCAGATACATTAATAACAGTCTTTAATAACTGCTTGTCACAAACAAAGGATATCAATGTGTTTTCTAGGAATAACCAAGGAACTTAAAGTGTCTACTCAGTGATGGTGAGGTTTTTGACTATTGCCATAAAATCTGATGCATATTATATTTTGTTTCAGTAAAGAACTGTCTACTTGAAGAAAAGGATGTTGATAAAAAGCAGGAAAAAAAGAAAACAACACTGTATACATAAATACCGGTGAGTTTGAGAGGTTGAAAGTAGGACTCTTTATATTGGTCGGACAGGCTATTGAAATCTTCACTGTCCTGATGAGAGCTGTGAGATGTGAGGTCACCTGTAAACACATGAGATGCCACAGTAAAGGTTAGCAACTGCCTCACTGCTCTCAGGATCAGCACAATGCAAATTCTCCTGTGGCCAACAAATTCAAAGGGTTCATACCTTGAAACACGGCCTTGTTGGACAGGCCAAGGGCAGGAGTGCTGGCTCCCTCTGGGAGATCCGATATATCCTAAAAACACAGGAGACAGACACACACTGTAAAAACTCTCTATAGAAACCCTTCTATTAGATTATTAACTTGTCAAATTTTGTCTGAAATGCAAAATACTTTTTATTCAAATGCTGCATAAAATGCTGGTCTAAATATGAGCACGGCGGTGTTTGGCTGCCAAAAGTGCAAAACCATTTAAGTGATTTCGCTTAATTACATGAGATCAACCTGAATTGCGAATGCCATTTATGTCGTCTCATTTACCATGACCCCAAGTTACAGAAAATGAAACTCATTTAGCTATATATCTGAGAGTATGTGTGTAAACATTAGGATTAAGATAATGGGAAAATGTGAGACTCATCTTGAAATCTCTCGCTGATCCAAGACAGTGCAAAGAGTAATTAAAACCCAGGTTTTATTTGATGTAACTAATTAAAGTTTAAAGATGAAAAGATTCTAAGTACTTACATTACAGCCCAGCAGTTTCTCTAGAGAGGTGCATGATATGTTAGCAAAGTTCTCCACAAAATTCCTTGGAGCCTTGAACACGCGCAGGACCTTCTCATCAGCACCGGACACAAACTGAAAACGCCCAACCATAGTCAAACACTGCATGTCATAACCGTGTATCTGCGGCCTTGAGATCTCGTGCCAGGTAATCTGCAAACACAGTAAGTGTTGATCAACTATAACAGCCTAAAATGTATGATTATTCAAAAATAAAATATTTTGATATTTGATATTTGTTTAAACCTCTGAGCATCCGTTTCTGGTCCAGGGTGTAAGGAGTCTAGTGGTTTGGTCTGATCCGACAGTGATGATAAATTCTCCCTCAGGGTCCCAGCTCAAGTCCTGCACTGCGTTAAAATGACCCGAAATGACCACACTGGGCCTCCATTCTCCCTGTATAAAAATAAACCTCCATATTCATTATCTCCATTTGTTGTAAATCATAACATACTTTAATTTTGACAGTTTTTATTAAGTAAAAAGTAATGTTTGCATTAAAAGCTTGGCGTTACTGATGCCAAATGTTGTCAGTATAACCTGACCTGATTGCTGTCACAGCGCCAGAGGTGCAGCGCTCCATGAAAAGCATGGGCCAGAATCATAAAGCCATCTGGACTCATCTGGCATCCATAGAAACCCAGGGTATTTCCTCCAACTTCCCCAACACGAACCTTAATGAAGAGTCAACAAGAAACAACGGAGAAATAATACATTTTCTATTTTCTAAACTAGTCATATAATAGTGTACAGCACCACACATCAAGCCCGATACATTCTTGAGGGCTCAAACCTTCAATATTTTGGTTTCTAACCAGAGTTAGAGCTGATGTTCCAACCTCACAACTTCATGAAGCCATTCACAAATGCTCATTTAAACTATGGCTTTGAGAAACACTGAATTATTGGTGACAAACTTCTTTTTAGCTAACGATACATTGGTGAAACACACTCCAGATCTTAAAAATCCAGTCCACCACAGGCCCTTAGTATGGTTATATTGTAGACTGTCATCCACTCTGAAATCCTGCCCGTGGTCATAAACTCGTTTTAGGGTAATTTGTTCATTTGATTATACAGAGAGAACGACATTATGTTGTGGCTGTTATGAGTTAATTGCGTGGGGTGGCTAAAATATGATCCCAAATAGGACATTTACATGAAAACAAAAACCTGGGATCTACACTCTGCGCTCTCCACCATGTTCTTGATGGTGAGTGTTTGATAAGAGAGGCCTTCGCTGGTGTCACTGCCCCTGATAAACCGGCTGGTCAAGCAGACCGCTAATTAGTAGTCATGAATCCTGAGCAATCCGAGTTGAGAGTCTACAGCTGTGCTCCATCTCCGTTAAGTAACAGTCTGAGGACACCAATTAATCAGGCTGACAAGCGAAAAGCACGATGTATGCAAAGAGGAGACTATTAAATGAGAAATAAATCGTGTTTGCTTCCTTTGAATGCATTAATGTGATGTTGAACGTAATCACACACACATTAAATCAAATATGAGCCTCGGAAACCTGGGAGACAAAATGGTCACATGAAAAATGAATCAGTGTAAAGTCCCCTGACTGGGCTGGGCTATGAATACCAAAGCAATGTAATTGTTTTTCAGCAAACTGTAGCATGGCTTGCCCTCCGTCTGGCCCGTGTCTAACATGCTTAATGCTGCTCGAGTGTCTCACGGTAATGGGGGAAGTGAGTCGTGCTGCGGAGCAAGCGGTAACATTGTATAAAACAAGATAATTAGTCATGATTATGCCATCAGCGATAACCTGCCTCCACTTTTATTTATGGTTGTGTGCAAGCAAAGACTGATGCTCCAGCCTCAACATCTGCGTTGCCAATACACTTTCTGGGTGAAGAAAGATTTTTGTAATTTAATCGAATCACACTTTCAGCTGTGAAAAGGAGGTATGAAAATTTCAGTTGACAGCTATCGCAGTGGTGTTTCCTGTTGACCTTGAGCAGGACAAGACATTTCCAGGCAGTCGTGTTAAAAGCAGCAGTGATTCCTCACGTTCTGGAGTGTCACCGCTCAATGATTCACAGTCTCTTGTCATGCCCAGCAGAGCATGTCTCAAAGATATTGCCAGATCAGGTGGCTAGCTTAAGCTCTTCATCAAAACAACAATACTAGACGGGCAAATCAGCCATCTAATGCTGAGATTTTAACGCCGCCGCTACACATGCAGGACAGTTTGTACAGAGCAATGTTGGCTGGAAAACACAGATTCAAAACTAAATCCACAAACCATCAAACGGTAAGGGCTATCGACATTTTCACGCTCCTATGACGCCAATAGAGAGACATTTGAGATGCCCTTCACAGGCGTATCCTACGGAGTGAATATGGCGGAACTAATGACTGCGATAAAGAGAGCCCTTCACTTTGAATGGCACGGATCTCTGCGAGCCATTCTGGAAAGAGTGATGCAACATTAACCAGATTGATTTTGAATTCCATCCACATGGCTACTCGTATATCACGACCAAATCTCATGGGTGAAATGTGAAATCACTCTTGTTTAGGGAAGGAACACCAACATGGATTTGTGGCACAACGTGTTATAACACAAACCGCAGTGTTTTGGATGGGATTGGTACGAAAGGATGCAGGGGAGACACAAAACTCCAACAGTCCCTCAGTACAACAATGATTTGGTCTAGAAAATCTAGGCCGGTAGACAAAAAATTGTAGGTTCTTTTAGCTCAACTGGTAGCCATAACCCCACACTTAAAAATTTAAAGCAGAATAGATAGAACCAATGAGAAATTGAAAAATGTAGGACTGAAGCCCAGTAGAAGAACTTTCAGCCTTATCCCTTTGAAATGTACTTAGCGCCAGTTGCTCCAGAGTGATTCAATAAGTATACTGCAAGTCACTATGGATAAAAGCGTTTGCTAAATGAATACTTGGATTATCTTGCACTTTATCTTACAAGATAAAGGTAATCGCTACCGGATAAACTAATGCTTTACTCATGGTTCCATTCCTGTGGAGATGAGAGATTCATGAAAAGTGAGCAATCAAACAATGATGAGCAGCTCAATAGTGCGCCAATTCTAGGTGATGTGGGTGTGGGTCATGAGGCCTGGAGGTTAAAGATTTTTCATGGTAACTCATCCGTTCTCTCTTCTGGTCTATCAGGGAAAATAAACCATTAGCACAACACTAATGGCTCACAGAGTCTCAAAATGGTCCCTGCAGTCCCCCCACACTGCTCACTGGCAACATGACTTATTAGTAGGGTGTACTTTACCCAGTGGTTTGCCTGTCCACTCTACTGCAAACCAGCTCTTCACTAAATCTGACCAATTAGGCTAATCGTTATGGAGGAGACTCTTCTTTGTGGATGTGTTAATTAGCCAAAGTGATGCTGGTCATTTTCTGCTTAGTAGGGCACTTGCAGTCAGTCCATAACTGTGTCATGAAGGCAAGTTTTAGATAGTATAAACTGCTATATTTATGAGCAAGTAATTATTGCAGGTTAAATGATTAAGAACTTTCACACCGAAAAATTAATAAAAATCTTAAAAACTGGTATAAATAGTGGAATTTAAACAAAGATCAGCAGCAAAAACTCTTGGGTGTGAAACGCACAACAGGAATCCACTGTCTGTTCAAAATCTTCATTTGCAAAAACCAATAAATGCCACTTTAAAAAAAACATACTCTCAACTTTAGTTTTGTAAATTACCTATATTCGTTTATTAATACTTAATCAAAACAATCCAACTGCATTTTGATTGATATTACTGGGAATGTGCAATAAAAAAAAATTTCTAAAAAAAAGGAAAAAAAAAGTTTTCAGGAGTTTTCAGTTTTTGCAAATAAACTCTTCAATTATTTCTGTTTATTGCAAAAGGGCATTCATGCTATAACCTTTTTCAGTTTTGTTCTACATAGTAATAGCCAAGTATGCATTAAATCTGTTGCTTATCTCTTAACCTAAGCTAAAGCTGAAGTGAAAGTAGGGGATCAGAAGGTGGAAATCAGAAAGTATGATAACCCACATTTATTTCCTTTGTATCCATGAAACTGTCAGTTCAAAGACGCTCAACCACATCTGATAACCCAGTTCACACCTAGCTCATATCGTACGCCCTTTATGGCTCTAAACAGAAGACACATACATGCAGCGCAGAAGATAACGGATGCAGAACAACCCCCATTGCATTCAGGTACAACACAAGACCTGAAATCAACCTCTTTCTTCTTACAACTCACTGTCTTTCATTTTTAATTGGACAAGCCTTAGTACGACAAAGCACATGCGTCATCGTACTACAACAAGCTAAGTGTCAGAATCAGGAGCCATTGATCTGAGCCCAGAGACCTATGTCTGCATGCCAAGATCAAAGTGAGAACTTTTTATTAATCAACCATGAAGTCAAGCCTGTTATCTGCAGCTGCAATGCTACTCAAAATGTCCTATTATGACTGAAATGTAAAAAAGAAAAAAAACAGTTTTTATCGCCACCCCATTTCTGAGAGGAACTCACCAATCATTCACAGTCCCTCACACAGATGGACGAGAACAAGCTTATCTGTGCAATTCTCAGTGTGTGGGTTAAATTCGACGCAGTTAGCAGAGACTGGGCAGATGTTCCCTGCAAGACCCAGAGAGCATAACAGAGGAGCTTGTGCAGCACTTCCTGCCCCTGCTGCAGATTCTAGAAGTCCATGACTGGCAACCAGAGAGTAATGAAAGGCAGGAAGGAAATGACCTCAGGATGGGGTTATGAAGGAGCCTGATCTGTACGCTCAGGTTTAAAAAACAGAATGAAGCCATTGACGTAGGGTCTGCATTGAGCGATATCTTTTGTCTAGAACTAGATTTTGTGCCTATTTTAAAGCCTTTAAGCTAGTTTTCATTTTCTTTATTAGTTTATAAGGCACTACACGGTTTTGCAGAGGAGTACCTTTTATAAAAGCTTTCAGTCTATAAATCTGCAAGGTCCCACAGTTCATCCGGTTCCTCTCTTATTTGATGCTGCATTCAGCCATTATGTTCCATGCCAATAGAGGAAATGAGGTGTGCAGAAAATACTGACATTTTTAAACATATAATGGTCTTGCTTTTATGTAGTGTTGTTTTCTATTATTTAGGTTTATTTTTATTTATTAAAATTAAGAACATTTATGTTCAACTTTTACATTTTTATTTTACTGTATTCTATATTTCTATGTATTTTGTGTCAATTAAAATGTTTTTTTGGTCAATTATGGTGCTTTGTAAATTAAACTTTGCTCTCTCTCTCTCTCCCCCCCCTCCTATATATATATATATATATATACACACACACACACATCCTAGATTTGAGTGAATGAAATATTCTTATTAAATACAATGTTCTTTACATAGTTGAATGTGCTGACAACAAAAATCACAAAAAATTATCAATGGAAATCGAATTTATTAACCCATGGAGGTCTGGATTTGGAGTCACACTCAAAATTGAAGTGGAA
>JAUMHE010000072.1:8010544-8023426 GCA_032359235.1 Enteromius mattozi
TGCAAATACTGTACATTAAAGTAACTTGACATTATCATTGAAGACCAGCAATAATAATTTTAATTTTGATTACATAAAAATGGCGATATATACATGTCAAAGTTGAGCTACTATGGGAGGAACTGGACCGTGATGTCCGTAAGAAGTGTCCAACCAGTGTGAATCATTTTTGGCCAATCCTTCAGGAGGCTTGGAGTAATATATCAAGTCAATGTTTGAATAAACTGACAGCTCGGATGCCCAGAATATGCAGAGCTGTAATAGCCGCTAATTGGTGGATATTTTGATTAATCGAAAATTTAAGTCGTTTCTATGTATAAACTGTTTATGTAATAAAGTATGTTTTTGCAGTTTGTGTTGTTCCTTATCAGTGCAAAATTATTTCATGCCAATATTTTTAGAGCATTTACAAACTTTTGGAGGGCAGTGTACATACTGACAAATTAAATGTATATAGCAAAAGTTACAGTAACTAAGAAGTTTCTATTGCTTACAAAGTTTTAAAGTGTTAAAAAAGTAATATATCTGGTGTACTGAATTTTCAAGCTTTAAAGATTAAACTATTAAGATCAATTTAAATCATTAAAAACTGTTTTCAGTATTTGGAAAAAGCTGAAATTACATAAAATATAATTATTAGATTAAAAACTAAAAACTAAAAGTTTAAACCTTGCCAAGTTTTTATTAAACTAATAAAAATGACAAAAGCACATAAAATATTACTACTTCTATTAAAAATGACAGCTGAAAATATATATTTATACATAAAATATATAGGGTAATTTTAAATATTACTATATTCTGTAGTTTATAAACAATAGTAAGATAACACAGCACATAATAAAAAAAAATCTAAAAGTTATAGATGAATCAGTTTCATCACACTTTGGCTTATCAGTTGTCTGGTTTAGTTTTTTAAATCTTAATTAAGTGCAGTTGTAATGGTTTGTGAAGTCTAGGACAAAGTTAATCTGGAAAAACAGGTTTTGGGGTTCATGGACTGAAAATGCAAATATTGTAATCTACATTTGGAAATGGAATAGCAAACGTCTATATCATACTCTGGACAAAAATGACAAATAAGGTCAAGAAAAGAGCATGAAGGAAAATTTTCAACCCGGTCTTTTCCAACTGACAGATAAAAATGGTCATTACTTCAGCTTTTTTGTTAATGCATTATGTTTTATTAGGAGAAATTGTACCTCAGCGTCAAGTTTGGCTGCCTTGACTGTCTTCAGGTTGGCAGAGTGTTTCTATGAAATAGATGAATGAGTAAATAATGAAGGACTTGATATGATAAGAAAAATCTGTGATAAAATCATAACTGCTTGGGAGACTTACCCCTGGTCTGGGTAGAGACAGATATGTTTTCTTATCACCTAAAATGAGGAAGACATTTTAAGTATTAAAGCCAAATATATGTATATAGGACACTATAAAAGATAAAACGTGATTCAAATACATGTCTAGCCTGAAAATGGCTGTGGACAGTGATGTGGATGAACAGACACAAAGGCAGGATCTTGGGGGATGACAGTTTGTTTTGGGAAATATCTCGGTTGGCTCTGATGACTGGGAGCCTCTCATCTGGAACAAAAACATCTCCCCAGGCATCGGGTTTCTGTCATGTTACTGATGCCTTCCTTCAGACTCTGACAAATATCGTTGCCACATAAAGCTCTTTATGCGCTGCCGTGAGAAAACCAGAGTTTCACTCGGAGGAGCCGCCATCGCTCAAACGCATCCTTGAGCGCTATGTCCAAATACAGATGAGTGAAAGGACTTTCACAGACCTGTAATCTCAGTGCGGCCGCAGCAATGCGCCCTTAACCTTGCCTACAGAGATTTATCCAGCCTCTATTCAATTACCTCATGTGAGGGATGTGGTAGCAGAGTAAATGTCAAAGCCGCACATCTTTAGCGGCTGGAAAAGATAGCAATCTGGCCACGAGAAAAAGACTTTAAAAAAACGTTATCACTGCCCTGCCCATAGGCATGAACAAATATATTTTGTGCACCTAGAAATACCTGCTACTGGTGCATTCAAAGCACTCATGAAATCCAGATTACAATATTGTGGTAGTACGGTCTTTCATATCTTGGGCTGGGAAAAGAAGTTGTTTAAGTCCTAAAAGTAAGCCTACAAATTGATAACATGACTGAACAGCTTGACAGACGCACCTCTACGGCCCTCAAACACATCATTGATCTCCTTCAGTAGGATGGCCATGTCGCACAGCTGGGACTCCCAGGCCTCACAAAACACATCCAGGTTTTCTTTCGCAATCTTGCTGGTGGGGTGCAGAGCAAGGGTCTGTGTTGCTGAGATGATCTGAGGAGAGAAGTTGAGAGGAAATGCTTTTTTAACTGTTTTCAACAACTTTCTATTCAATTTTAAATGCAGGATCATTCAAAATTTGGGGAAGGTGTTATTTATTAACTTATTTATTTTTAATCAATACTTTCATTCTGCAAGGATGGATTAAAATGATCAAATGTATCAGTAAATGCATTATAATATTAAAAAACAACAACAACTTTATATTCATCAAAGTATCCTTTTTTAATTACTTTTTATTATAATTATTATTATTATTATTATTTTATTACATGATTATTTATTTATTACTGAAGGAATTTATGTCTAAAGGAATGCAGCCATGGTGAACATAAGTGATTTCTTTCAAAAACATAAAGGGTAGTACATATAATAAAATAATGCAATATGTATGTATGTATATTTTATTTTTATTTATTTATGTATTCATTGTTTTGTTTTGTTTTTGCATGTTAACCTTTCCTGGGTGCATAGGTAAGAAAACCTGCTGAAAATTCAATATTGCTCATACAGGAATACATTATATGTCTTTTTTGTGATCAAAGATTTAAAAGAAAACAACAATAAAATATCACAAAGTATTTTCAAACAACCAAAGGCAAATATTTATATGCATGTACAGTACAAGGAATAAATTAAAAATATTTAAAAATATTTTCAAATAGAAAAACGTTTTGTAATTATAATTCACAATATTACTGCTTGACTGTATTTTTGATTAAATAAATACAGCCTTGGTGAGCATAAGAGATTTCTTCAAAAACCTCAGTGTACTGTAAGTTTTGATGTGACTGCATAATTTGACTCCTGTGCAACATCTGAATCTCAATATTCATCGCTGGTTTCTTTCCAGTGTCCCACAGCATAAATGCACCATCTAACTCTGTCGGCAACTGCATAATTATGATTTACAGCTTACTGGGAGGATGTTTCAAAAAACAAACACAGCGAAGCAGAGCTCGTCTCCGCTGAGGGTGTGGATTCAGCTGATAATTACCTGTGGCTTTTGGAATTACTGATAAAGCAACTCATTATCATGAACCCTGAAGCTGCCGCTCACCCGCTGTGCTCTTATTGGCTGCCTGATCTTTAGGCCTCATCATTATTGGCTGGTGAGGTGAGGTTGCCCTCTCTAAGAACACTCATTCCTGCATGCAATCAGATATGCTAATGAAGCGTGCTAATGAAATGCACTACTAATATACTCAGTTAAATAGTACACTATGCGTATTGGCCCAATCTTACCTTTTCTTTTTCTTTTGGTATGTTAACTACTGTTTGGATTGAAAAAGAAAACAAGCAAGAAGTGCAAAGGAGATTTTGATGCATGATTTGTTTTCTTCGTCTAGCTGAAAATGCATTTTAATTGCAATTTCTTGCTATTTTATGCCTATGCACGTAAGTGTTTTTGCCTCTGCTGTTTTTTGGGTAATCAGAGCTGCAAAGTCAACAACAACAGTGCAAAATGTGTCAAATAAGCACTGGTGATTTTTGAAAAATAAGCACTAACTGAGGCGAATAACAATCTTCTTCTGTTCTTTTATTAACAAAATCTATATTGTGTATGTCTCTAAAAGCCTTGAAAAAAAGTCTGTGTTGCTAAGATGTCAGATTCCTACTTTACTAGCAGACAGCCTCTCTGTTTACCTGAGGTCCAATGACGCGGAAAGTTTCCTCAGCATGAACGCAGGTGATCTCCAGCGGCTCAGTCCCCGAAATGTGGCAGAGCAAACGGCAAGTCTGAAAACAGAATAAATGGCAATACGCTGAAGTTAACCCTATAGTGAAACTCAAACACTTTCTTCTACAATATAGTTATTGTAAAAGGGTTAGTTCACCTAAAAATTATTTCCCCTCATGTCGTTCCAAACCCAGAAAAAAAGTTAAACAGAGCTGCTAACCTCCACCAGTTGCTCTTTGTGTTCGGTCAGTGTTCCAGCATAATCAGCCACGGCCTCCAGGTTTCCATCCCCACCAGAGGCCTTTAGTGCCTGCAGCACCAGATGATCTGAATGAACCTTCAGCAGCTCAGTAGCCCTTCCTACTGCCACCCTATGAAGCTGAACAAAACGAAAAGTCCAATAATGTGAACTGACCAATGTTTCCTAAAAATTTGTATTAACTACATGCAAAACAAGATAGATTGTTGTAGTAACATACAATGTTTTCATTTACTATGAGCAATATTAATTCTATGACGTGCATGAACAACAAGTAATTTTACTGAGGGGTCATTTAAAACTAAAAACAATCCTTTTTATGCGTTTTGGACACTCATTGAAATAGCAGTGGCACTTCTTTCAAAAGTCATTCTTCAAAAGACTATGCAATAGACAGATATGTTTAGGATGTGTCTTATTCTAAGTTCATGACATTCAATTCACAAATGAAGTACATATGTTAACGGCACTGTAAATTCAGTGACACAGGGAACACTGGGATGGATGCTTCTGAAGAAAGATTTAGATTTTGTTTTAGATTCTTAGCTCATGGGATTCAATCCCTGTGCATAGCTTGTCACAAGAATCTCACCTCTCGCCTGAGATCACTGACACTCTGACAAGTCTTCAAAATACAGAGCTCCATCTCGTCCGTGGCCTCTTTGGCTTTAAGCGATTGCTGCTGAAGGGCAAAAAAAAAACAGAAACAAAGATAGAAAGGGAATTTAACACACTGCAAACAAGATGATTTTCAACCAGTTAAACGTGCACCATTCATTCTGAAAAGCTGTCAAGTTTCAGCACAAGTGTCAGTGGCCCAAGCAACCTGAAAGATGGACTTTGTTAGACATGACAGTCTTTATCCGCAGTTTTCTCTTCAGAGGACAGGCAGACAGGTGGGTGGGATTGCTTTCAGACGGATTACGACGGGGTGTCAACATAAACACGCCACAGAAGCCGTGTGAATGTCTGAAGCCCTCTCATCTTCAGTGCTTTTATTCTGAGACATCACACTGGGACTTAAAACAGTCATTGCACTTCAGTGAACACATTCCAAATGTTTCTGTCACTGAAATGGTGGACAGGTAAAGTGGGGAACAACCAAGATATTACCATGCAAAAACAACGCCGTCTCTAAATAAGTTTTTGCTGATGACAGCAGAGACATGTACATAGTCAAACATTCAAGGACTCGTAGAAAGAAGAAACACAGTGCTTGAGGGAGGAAAATTCATGCCCACGGTCTGTTTATTGACAGTCGCACTTAAAAATGTCAAGAGCCTGTTTAAATGGACAGTTCCAAACCGATCGGCTGGTTTTATGGAGTCCATGAGTGATGGTACAAAGGTTCTTTTAATTTGGATCAAAGTCATATTACAAAGGTGCTGGGCTGATACATTGAGTGCTCTTAAGGATGAACAAATCACTAGATTTGATGTCTGGATTTGTCTGAAAGTGTATACTTCACTTTGTGTTCTGTATTTAATTACTTTTTGGAGAACAGGAATTATGATCATAATGTCTATCATTTTAAAAGACTATTTCAAATTTCCACACCAAGCTATCATTTTGGTTAACCCTTTTCAGATAAATCTTTCCTTAAATAGCTTGTAAAACAAAATAAATTGTCACTTTAGATGTTGGTTTCTTCCTGTCTAAGTGGGCGATTCTTGGGCAGAATCAGCTGCAACGAGGACCACACAACAAACGTCTGGCTTCATGAGATTAATGAAAACTGGGAAACTGTTTAATTGGACGCAGACATTACATCTTTAAAAACTACAGATGACAAAACAATTAAATTGATAGAAACACAACAAATTATTATAAAGAAATCTGGGAACTAACAGTCTGTACTGTCTGATCTAACAGTATTATTTTTCATAAAGAAACACTTTACAACAGTGACACAAGCGGATAAAGATTCAAAGGTGTTCTACAGTAATTTCCTTTAGAAATGGCTAAATGTAATCATACACTACTGTTAAAAAGTTTGAGGTCAGCAATTTGACGAAAAGCGACAGTAAAGGCATTTATAGAAGACTTCAGTTTCTTTTTTTAAATAAATGCTGTTCTATTCTATAACTTTCTATAGCTTTCTATTCATGAAATACTCAAAGATGTATGACTGTTTCCACAAAAATATTAGGCATCACAACTGAAGATTGATAATAAGAAATGTTTCTTAAGCAGCAAATCAATTAAAATGATTTATGACAGGAATAAATGACATTTCAAAATATATTAAATATTTTAAATGATAACAATATCCACAATATTACTATTTTACTCTGTTTTTATTAAATAAATGCATCTTTGATAAGCATAAAAAAAAAGAAAAAAATCTTATAGACACTAAATTTCAGAATGTATTATATCTGCATCATCTGCCAGTTTTCTAGATATTGCATTGGTGTTTGAAAATTCAGATGATCAAGTATCTGAACATTTTTCAAAGGTCTCATGCATTTTAACTAATTTCCATTACCTTTTTAGAAATTAAAAAAAAATCACTCCGATTCAGACCAATTCCAATATGCATCATTCAATCCAAAATGTGGTTGCAAATCATACTGTGGCTTTTTACTAGATACCTAAGTACAGTTTCTAGCCTACAAAATAGATCAGAGAACAACTAGCAAATCTTATATTGATAGAAATTCCTTTTCCTTGACATTAAAGATTTATTTATATCCATGACATTTCTAGACCAGGAAAAGAATAATTTAAAATTTCTTAGTCTTTAGGTTTTTCATTATTGTAGGAACCCTGCATTTCATACATTTTAGGCTACTATTCATATTCACCATGTGTTCTTGTGAGATCACAGTACTAGTAATGCCGAGGTCAGGGTTTTGATTCCCAGGAAACACATTTAAAGTACCGGATGTCACGTCAGACAAATGCGCAAAAATAAAAAGACATTGCTATTTTCCTATATATGTAAAGTGAAAAAAGGATTTTAGATATATAACCTTGAACAGGGTTTTTGTTTCACGAGCCATTCAGTGTATAGCACTCAATCCCATGTCAGTTCAAATGAATGCTGCTATTAAAGCATTAAAGAGTGCATTCATTTTTTTTATCTTTTGTTTCATGAATTTTCTTTCTTTGTGACTTTTCCTTCCTTTCCCGCAAAGTCCTTATAACACAGCATCACACACAGAACAAATCACGTAGGTATCACTAAAGTTTGTCTGAAAAGTATACTGCTGCACAATAAAAGAAATCATGGCAAAATGACAGCAAATGAATAGCTTATTCAAGAAACCAAAGGCAGGAAGCGTATGTATGAGGCACAGCAAGGGTGTGAGGTTCATGGGCAGTTACTCCATCGGAGGAGACGCATGCAGAACATCCTTCACACACTGCACAACAAAGACGTGAAGGACAGATATACAAGCCAAGTGAAACATTTGTGTTAAGATATGAATAAGAGAGCAAAATCAATGTCGTACAGCTACACTGGGAAGCGAGACTCAAGTCATACAGTGAAAAATCAATCAATCACCTTCATTTTTATAGTACTTTTAACAATACATATTGTGTCAAAGCACTGAACACTCAATTTTCAGCTAAAGGCGTTTCATTATTGAGTGCAGAGTTGTCATTATCTAGATCAGCTCAGTTTCAATAGGATCTTTGTAATCAAATCGACAATAATCAGTAGAAATTAAGTGTCCCCAACTTAATTTCCAGTTACATTTTATACGCAGCCATGTCAGATTGTTTAAAGGACTTATTGTGTGTAATAATGGGTCGGCACAGTCCCTTATGTGTGTATGTGTTCCTCTTACCGCATGTCTCCATGTGTTGATGAGCTGTTTGGTCTCCTGACGTGTGATCTGGCAGAGCTGTATGATTGTCTCTCTCTGCTCATGGCTGGTGTAGGCAGAGTCTGTAAAGTCTTCGGTTTTCTCCACCAGAGCTTCCAGCTGAGCCGCTACAGCCTCACAGGACACACAGTACAGAGAGTCTCTCAGACCCTCCACTTTAACCTGAAACACACACACAAGCATCTGGTGAGAAACTGATTCATGACACACCATTTATTGGCCAATGTCTGCATTTTTATATTATACTTGACATTTACTTGTTTTTCAACCCATCCATAACATTAACAAAATTATCACTATCTTGTAGGGCATTTTAATGGGTGAAGTGTGTAATCCCAGTAGCACCAAAATAATTTGTATTCAGAAGTGGATTTTAAGTCTCTCATGCTTACCAATGCTGCATTTATTTGACCAAACATACAGTAATACTGTCAACTTTTGTAAAATATTTTAGGACTACCGATTAATTGGGATTAATTGATTCAAAATAAAAGTTTATGTTTACACACACCTGTTTGTTATTTATATATAAATACACATACATATGCATATATTTGTAAAAATATTTTTATGTATATATTTATATATACTGTATATATAAAAATCTAACATATTTTCCTTAATGTATACCTGTATATGTGTGTATTTATATATACATAATAAATATGCAGCTTTACAAACTTTTATTTTGAATCGTTTTGCTGCCCTAATGTTTTATTTTTATTTTTTCTTATGATGGTAAAGCTGAATTATTAATATCATTACAGTCTTCAGTGCCACAAGATCCTTCAGAAATCATTCTAATACGCTGATTTGCTGCTCAAGAAACATTTTTGTGTTTATCAATATTGAAAATGTTTTGCCTGATTAATATTTTTGTAAAAACTTTCAAATGTTTTTTTTATGATTCTTTGATGAAGAAAAAGTAAAAAAAAAAAAATATTTGAAATTGAAATCTTTTGTCAAATTATTCATGCATTTACTCTTACAATTGATCAATTGAATGTGCCTGTGCTGAAAAAAGTGTACATTTCTTTCCTTCTTTCAAAAAGAAATTACCAGAAACCATTGAACTGTAGCATATACTTTTTGACTGGTTGATATATATATATATTTTTTTTTTTCCTTTTAAGAATTCTTTAAAAGAGAAATTTTATCCATTGAGAGATCCATCTAAGAGCCCTTGGCCTACACCTGCACCTTAAAGTCTTTAATCCCAGCGTAGATGCTGACAGGAAGTGCTTTGGCCTCCCCACCGCTCCTTGTGTCAGTCACAATCTCAATGACTTGCTCCAGGGCCAGACGCATACGCTGGAAGACTGCTTCTTTGTTGATCCGCGCCGACTCGCAGTCTGGATGTCTCAGACAAGTCTGAGAGGCAAAGAGGAACAAAAATTATCTTCAAAACGCAGAGAAACAACAAAAGTGTGTCTGCAAAATTTGACATGTAAACAGGATATTATTACATTTTTTCAAATAAGGAAAGGAAAACACACTTTTTAGAGGAATGTAGAAGCTCAATTATGGAAAAAAACCCTTATGAAAGGGTGTCATTAATGGCAACAGATGGCAATATCATGGTACTTTAATAGCCGTTAGACAACCATGGTGCTTTGTGAATACTTTAAAGCAGACCATACTCCAAGGCATGTGTAACATGGTACATGTCTAAAGTCTATGCTATTAGCGTAGTAAAAACAATGGCACATGTACAAAGCAGTGAAACAATAACATTGTACTTTTTCATAAGTTAGACTAAACACTGGACAGATCTTGGATTCCCAAATAAAAGCTGAATTTTCAGCATCATGACTCCAGTCTTCAGTGTCCTTTAGAAATCATTCTAATATGACAATTTACTGCTCAAGAAACATTCATAATCATTATCTATATAAAAAAAAAAACAGCTATGCTGCCTAATATTTTGGTGATAATTTTTTCAAGACTCTTTTATTTCTCATTCTTAAACAGAAACATTTTGTAACATCACAGTGCTGTCAAATAAATAATCATGATTAATCACATCCAAAATAAAAGTTTTTGTTAACATAATATATGCGTGTTTACTGTGTATATTTATAATGTATTATGAATACACACTCAAACAGCATATATTTGAAAATATTTACATGTATCTACATATTTATATTCATAGAATTTATATCATATATAAATACATTTTATACATAAGCAATTTTCTTTCTTAAATATATACATGTATGTGTGTGTATTTATATATACATAATACACACAGTACACACACATATATTATGCAAACAAAAACTTTTATTTTTGATGCGATTAATCACGATTAAGTGTTTGACAACACTATAACATTATAAATGTCAATAAAACTATTAATTTCTTAAAATCTTACTGACCCCAAACTTCTGAACAGTAGTATATATACATATATATACACACACGCACAGTAGGTAAATCATTATTTAGACACTCAAATAATATTATATATAATCATACTCAGAATGATAATATACGCCAAAATGTATGTCAACCATGAATGATTGAACTCATCTAAAACTGAAACTTTTTCTCACCTCATTTCATGCATGACAACATTCACACCCATGCTTTAACACACACAAACACACGCACTGATATTAACATCTTTTAGACAGCAGATGGTACTCTCTTCCACAATCCTACCTTAGAGGCTGTGAGGAGCATCATGGTGCATTTCTCCAGCACAGCACGTGCGGCGGCCATCCGAGCTCTTTTCTTTTCATCCTTCAGATCCTGAGGAAAACAAGAATCCACAAGACAAATATTGAGAAAACATGCAATGCCTCGAGTGCTTTCAAGCGTTCCGAAATCTCGGCTTAGGTTTAACCACATAATTCGCTTCCAACAGACAAAGTTGGAATTATACTGTTATCAATTTAGCTCAGTTAAGATTTCCACAAAGTGCTTATGAAACGCATCGGACTGAACCATAACAAAACTAACGTTTCTAACAAATCAAGTGCACTTGACTTGAATCTTAACCATCTGACGCAGGCTGTCAGGAGATCTTCAGAACTGAATTCATCCTCAGTGTTCATTTTTCAAGGTCTTGCTTAGAATGAAGGGTAAATTTGGTCCTTGGTAGAGATAGCACTGACATAATGCCTTCCACCGACACTGAGCAAGCTGGAATATAACTCAATAGAGCTGCGCTCACTCGACGCGCCGTGAGGCATTAGGGATTTGTGACTGACAGACTGTGTGTGCGCATGACGGAGAGAATGAGAGGAACCTGATCTCTCTCACCCCGGCTGGGAGCCATGGTTCACAAAAGGAGAAGTGATTATCTGTTATTATGTTCTTCTGAATAAAACTGAAAAGATGGAGGCCGCAGATTGGCAGGAAAGCTCTGCAGAGATAGGAACGTGATGTGTTTGTGAAACATTATCAAACACATACAGAAGCTTCCTGTTTGAAATGAGACAGCCTTTCCTATCAGTTCTCAGTGTAATTCATATTCATATTACTACTTTCCTAATCATGATGGGACTCTGGAGGAGGAGAACCGGCCATGCACTGCAAGAACAATCAGTTGAAACCAGTTTTTGATGGTTTAATATGGTTTCATGTGGTGATCGAGCAGTCGTAAAGGCCGATATTGAGCCACAATGAGAACGATAGCTTTTGCACTCTTTTGGACTTCCAAAAATTGGGATCACCTTACGAGAGACTGACTTCCTAAAATATAGTAAAAATATAGTAAAATAGTAAGTGAAATTTTATGACAATACATAGTTTGCCCTTTATATTGTTCAATTATTTTTGTAATTATTATTTATATATATTTTATTATTATTATATCTATATTATTTATTTTTTAATTATTAACTGTAAAATATTTGTTGTATTAAATTGACTGTATCTTCTTTCTACAAACTGTTGTTTGTGGCATAAATTTGAAGAGAAATATTTTAAATTTCATTAAAATATGTAGTATACAAACATAAACTACATTACCTTGAAGAAGAAATTAACAATTTAAAATATTTCTACAACAACAACAACTAAATCCATAAAACAATAGGATTTGATTTCATTTGTTTTTATTTATTACTTAAAATACATGTCTGTCCATACGCTTACATTATAATGTAGTTCTATAAAATTAATAATAAAGCGATTAATGAAGTTTTCCAGTCTGTAAAAAAAAAAAAAAAAAGAATAAGCAAACCTTCAAACTGTTTATTATATATATATATATATATATATATATATATATATTAGGGGTGGGGGGAGACACTTATCCCACGAGACAAGACGAGACGAAAAATAGTACTTTATTCAACAAAAGCATTCCAAAAAATGTAGGTGCATTTTGTAATCAACTTTTTGAAATTAAACTATTTAATGAATTACATGCAGTAATAAACAACATGTAAACACTGCAAAATATTTAGCCACAAACTGACAGGCAAGTAATTAACAATAAATAACAAAAAAATATATATATATTATATATAGTATAAATAAATAAAAACAAATAACACAAATATTCCTTTAAAAGAAGAGTAAGCGATTTTTCAAAAAAGCTTCAGAAAACAGAGTCGGGCAGAATACCTAAACAAACTTGCCTACAGCAAACGCTGCGCCAGCTTAAAGACTAAAGTATACTTCAGCCATCTGCATTAAGTTATTTTCGTCATCAGGAGGGCTCGTGGACAGCCGAGATTTGTTGCGCCGCATCATACCACTATCGCAGGGATATTGCCAAGTTCTTTTCTTGCGAGACACACCTCTAATATAT
>JAUMHE010000072.1:8025030-8072500 GCA_032359235.1 Enteromius mattozi
ATATATATTTAATATATATTAAATAACTATTTAAAATGATAAAATATTTTAAAATTGTTTATACAGTATAAAGTTGACATTTATTTTTTATGCAACATACAGACATACTTTTAAGTATTTCCATAGCTGCAACAGTTCCATAACATAGTAGTTTTAACAAGGCAAAGTTTCTTAAAGCGATAGTTCACCCAAAAATGTAAATTTGATGTTTATCTGCTTACCCCCAGAGCATCCAAGATGTAGATGTAACAAACAAAAAAAATTAACTCAAAACGTTGCAGTCTGTCAGTCATTTAATGCAAGTCAATGGGAACCTTTGCAAAAAAATGAAATGACACATTTGTCCATTTGAGTATGAAATCAGGAGAGAAGGAGATTGTGGTGTATAAGAGGTAAAAAAATTACATAAATACTGTTTTTTTTGTCTGCGTATGGTTTTTTTTTTTATTCTTTGGAACATTTGGTTGCCATTAACTTGCATTATATGACTGACAGACTGCAACCGTTTGAGTTAAAAATCTTTGTTTGTGTTCTACTGAAGAAACAAAGTCACCTACATCTTGGGGTAAGCAGATAAGCAAATTAAAATTTTTGGGTGAACTATCCCTTTAAACAAGAAAAATACTCTTTAATTCTTAAACCCCCAATCCATGTTTAAGGTACATACATGAAGAAACGGTGCCAAACCAAAGCGTGAGTATGTGTAGGAAAGAAAACTCTTATATGTACCAATAGGCTCAGCAGAAGCAAAGAAAATTGATAAGGGAAGCCTCTATTTGAGGTTAGCTAGCTAGGAGTGGGCGTTATCAGGCATGGTCAGGGACAAATTCAATTGTGTTTCTCTCTAATGGAGAGCTGTTCTGCTGCCTGGCCGTCCAAACATCACTAACTGGACATGATTAGCTCCAGATCTGAGAGCACAAACAGCCGCACTCACAGACAACACTGTCCACTTCCTCATCTCACTGACATGGATGTTGAGACAGACCTCCTACTTTATCCTGCACCATGTCTCTTCAATTATCTCCAAAGCAGAAGGACTCTAAATATGTGGCCATGCAGCGATAGCATCTGAGAGCAACCACTAGCCCATGTGTTCGCCTGTGTACTCTCGTACTTGACAGAAAAAAGATGAGTGCCATTTTAAGTGCTTGTAAAGGCCAGTGCACAAGTACTTGGACCCAGCAGACAATACGTACTTTGTTGCGGGAGCTTATAATCTGTTTGATAACGATGCAGTCTGCAAGCACCAGGACTTTGGTAACAGAGGAGAGCAGCATGCGAGCAGCTTTCACCATGCCAGTCCTGTCACTAAACACTGTGCTGCGCCCATCACCCTCACACTGCTCCAGATTGGACACATCCGTTAGCTGAGCTATGGCAGTGCCTGCAGAGGAAAAACAGAACACACACACATACACAATCAAGTTTAGATGCAAAAAAAAGATATTGTTGTTAGTGTTCAAACCGCTAATTACCCTTTAGAATGTAACTCCCATTATGGACTGAATGATGCTGCAAATCATGTGGATTGTCGAGAAGAGGTGTGTTATTAAGTGATCAGACTTAAGATTTAAGATAAAATCCTTAAGTGAACCGCAACTATAGAACATTATATATTCTCTATTATATTATAGAGACTTGAGGGTGAGCTTTACTGAATTGCTGAGCAAGTAAACAACCATAAGGAAACAACTCAGGTCTCGTCAGTAACACTAAGAAACCCTTAAAATGCTTTATCAACCACATAATACAATGACAGGAAATTTTCTATATGTAAACACCACTTGAATTCTATAAAAAAAATATATAAATAAAATAATTATATGTGTATAATGACAAGTACAAATTCAAATTCAAAGATGTATTTACTTATTTAGGCTATTATATTTTATATATACATATATATGCACACACATATATAATGTGTGTGTGTATATATATATATATGAAAAAATATATATGCTGTATATATATATATATATATATATATATATAATGAAAAAAATATATATACACTGTGTATATATATATATACACATACAAATACATTATATATTATATACACTTTTTTTTTTTTTTTTTAACATGGTAGTAATTTTGGCATCGTAGGTTTGGTATATTTACATTTGTTAGATTAAAAACAAAAACGGTTTTCTTTTTTAATAGGTCTATACTTTCTAATGTCATTTATCCTGTGATGGGAAAGCTGAATTTCATATATAAATTTTTTTCCTTATGCTAACAAATTTCTTTGGACATTGTTTTTTTATTCATCCCCAAAATATTATTGGAATAGACCACAAAACGTATTCAGATACTTTAGGGAGACTAAAATTCATGAATGTCATTGAGTTACTCTATATAAATCCTCTCTAGCACTGAAACCGCCCTGTTAGAAGGTCACGAAAAACAAATACACACATAACACGTCTTCTCCTCCCTCGAAAACAAATGCTTAAAACCAACACTTAAGATAAACCAGCAAGCATTCATAAAACTGCCACTGCTTTGAAACAAAAATATGCAATTTCAATAAGTTCATTCAACTTCACATTAAGACATTAAGTCACACACCATTTGATTATTTACAAAGCAATCCATCACTCCAGGTGGTCACTTTTTAAAACATCAATAAACATCTCACTTTCCTCAGTGGGCGTCTACTAGCACACAACCCTGTCTAGACACAAATACTATATGCTGGCTTTTTTTTGGGCAGGGTGGCAGAACTGGCGTGTCATGTCCCAGTTGGAATGTGCTGAAAGGACGCTTGATGAGTGCAGTTCCCTGCCTCGTGCCTCAATAAAGCAGTGTTATTCTGAGAAACGGAAAGACTGATACATTCAAAAGTGAAAAGAGAAAGAGGCTGAGAAATACAGACAGACATTTTAGACATAGAAATGAGAGTAATTTCTAAAGGGAAACAGCTCAGTTCCATGTTCAATGACACATTTGTCCATCTGAAGACACCGTCCTGATTGCATCCGACAGCTTTTCTTTGTTAAATCTCAAAGTGGTTTTAACAATCAAGGCGCCTTGTGCAAAACGCTGCATTGTGGGCCAAATTACTTTGCCAGCACACCTATCCATAGACTGGGCACAATGCCCACATTTCCTGCTTTGTTGGTTTTCGTCTCTTGTTTAGCAGCGGCCATACTGAAACATTCATGTTTCTGGAAGGGATTGTTTGCTGCCTCTGTGTCTTTCCTGAGCTTTGAAGCGGCGTCTTTGTGGAAGCTTATAGCCGAATCCCTTGAGCGGCACCAGAGATGCGATGCTGTCCTTAGCGGCTGGCATTTTCAGCCAACTCTTTTCAGAGAGTTTCCTGCTTTAAAGAGACACGGCCTCAGGCGTTCGGCTTGCATAGAGAGCAAAACATTGAGATCTCTGCACCGATGCCCTTTAAAGACATCGCCTCAGCGTGCATCTGCTGTTTCTGAATGCACTTCATTAATTTAAAGTACTTTAGTATCGAATCGTTGCTCAAAAGCAGCTATCTATATAAGGCAGAGGTCCCTGAAAAGCAAGACAAAAAGAAAATAATGCATTCTCAGCAAAACTGTATCTAGAGTTCCTAACCTTCAGGTAAAGAAAATGTTCAACTTTGTTTCAACTACAAATACTTTTATAGCTCAGGTATTGATTTTTATTAAAACTAACAGATTTTCATTTATTTTTGCTTTTCAAATGTCTTCTTTGGGTTGATTTTGTTTTATCCCTGTTTCCAGATGTTCAGTCTTAAAAATCCACCAGAAAAATACTATAATCATTTAAAAGGGTGAAATACACATGAAGAATTTTGATATTAATTTTGTGAGAATTAATTATAGCAATTTTTACACAAATTAGTTAAATGTAATAAATCAATTTGTTTTGCTAAACTAATGAAAAAAGTTTGTTGCAAGGGGGACAAAAATTATCAAAGCATGCTTGAGAAAAATCAAGGTAAATATAATTTGGCAGATGAAAAGAATTTTGTTTATTGTGCGTTTTTCAAAATTCTAATTAAGCTGTAATTTTTCTTACAATTGTGCAAAAGAAAATATTATTTAATTGTAGAAAATTTGAATACATAATGATAGATGTGATAACAAAACAAAGGAGACGGCTGTTTTATTCCAAAAAACAACACTCATGACCTTCAGTTGAAAAACTGCTGGAAATTGCTAACAAACAAAAGATTTTTATGTAATGATAATTCATTTTATTTATAAAAAAACACACAGAGACAAAAGGGTCCATAGTTAAAGAAACAATGTTTCTTATGCAGTGCAATTTAATTCACACTCAATCCATACTCAAAGCACATCCTTCTCCATCTTTCCTGACGTTATGATGAAAGCAAATCACAGCAATGTAATCTCTAAATAATTCAAAAACTCCTGAATTTAAAGACGTGGGAGTCCACTGTTTGACATCTGTGGTTACACACAAAGTCACAGGTCATTTCTCAAATCAGGGCTTCCCCTTTTTAATGAAAGCTCTCTTTCATCTCCTTCAGACAATGAGCTCTCATACCTCAGCTGAACTAGTTTAGCTAGTTTTTCTATAAACAAAAAGATTTCACCACTCTATAACATCAGACTTATTCTCCTGAGACGGGTCTACGTGACTTTTTCCCCACCTGCCTAAATGTGTTTTCAGCTAAACTTTTGCCCGTCACACATGGGCGGCCCGTGTAATAATCAGGAGGATTAAATGCGTGGGTGAGTGTTCAAACACTGTGGGGAGTCTGATAGCTAACTTGAAGCAAGTCTAATTCCGGTGTTGTTGGCCTGGGAGGTATGGGAAGGGAGGTGGGAGAGACCACCAACTATCTGTATTTATAGATACAGAACAGAGCTCCTATTATTTCAGACCGGAGGAACACATGTAAACCACAACATACTTCAAGTCTTTAACAAGTCTCTGAGCTCTAAGCCACACTTGAAAGTGTATTGATATGCATTACATGATAAAATATCAGACTAAGTGGCATTTATTTCAAAGAAATGTAAATAAAATGCATTTTAAAATATGACAATTAAGATCTTTACACAATGAAAAATACTTAGAAATAATAGAAGTAGAAAGACCTATAGAAGCCTATTACAATTTTATTAACAACTCCAAAAAAAAATAAAAAATGTATAGTGCATTAATTCCCAGGGTACTTAGTCTATTAAATAAGTTAATGCAGAAATAAGTAATTCTCAGAATCATCTAGTTTTTATACAAAGCCTCACAGATGTCAACTCATATCAAATGTATTTATTTCATAACTGCAGCTGCTTGCCTTTGTAAACCTCTTTAAAGCATCAGAACAGATCAAATCTCTTTGTGCGTGTGTTGGTTATTCTAAGAGCAAGCACAGCAACACTTCATCACAAACGAGAGATATGGAAACACACATTTGGAGGGTATTTTTAGGCAAACTCTTCAGAGACAGATGGGACATCGAGAGTTTAATAGAAGAGAAACTGCAGCACTCTCCCTTTCACAAACCCCAACAGATTCAGGCACCGTACAAAAGAAAAGTTCCACACATCTCAAGACAGCTGCATCCATACAGTTTGAATGTAAAAAAACCCATTTTAATCAAATTATAGGCTTTAATTATATTAAACTGTGCATATTCATTTAAACCATGTATATTAATTTTCGGCTTATAATAAAACTTGACATTTGGCAGTTGATTTTTCAGTTGCAAAAGTTTGTTTTTATACGAAACATAAAAAAATTGGTTTAACTCACAGGCTTCTTTCATGTCGTTTGTCTCTGTT
Organism: Enteromius mattozi; assembly: GCA_032359235.1. NCBI lineage: Eukaryota > Metazoa > Chordata > Actinopteri > Cypriniformes > Cyprinidae > Enteromius > Enteromius mattozi. The sequence goes on from JAUMHE010000072.1 coordinate 8,030,796, forward strand.
TTGAGGATTTTAAATGTATTATACACTACTGTAAAAAAGTTTGAGGTCAGTCATTTTTTTAATACCTTTATTCAGAAAGGATGCATTAAATTGATCAAAAGTGATATACGTCTCTGAATTTCATTCCATTTTATTAATACTTCCTTAAATCCGACTTAAAATGTGATTCCTGTATGCTACATCAATTAAATTAAACTTGAAAGGAATTTAAAATAAATTTTTTATGGTGTACAACCCTGACAGACAGTCCTGAGCTTGTTGACAAGTTCCACAATGTTTAACCCAGCTGTCCATTTCCTGTTCCTCGTTGCCTGGTAACTCTACCCATTAAAACTGCTTATTTGTCATTGCTCTTCCAGTTGAGTAGTGTCAGACTAACCTGCTCTCCGGGCCTCAAAGCAAGCCAGTCCCATCTCGTCCTTCAAGTCTTCATTCTCTGCTGCAATGGCTTCACCCACCGCCACGAAGCGGCCAACTGCAACACTGACCGCCTGCCCCACTCTCTGGATGGCCCGTAAGGTCTTCTCTGTCTTCTTGAGCTTGTCTTTGTGATTGATCAGTGTGGTAATCTGGAAATAGACAAACAAAGCAATGTTTAGCCAAATAATGTTTAATATACGGTAGCCTACATACTTCAGCAAAGAAAATAAGCAATTGCATTTTGCATCTTTAAAAGATGCACACCAAAGCTACATTTATTTGATCAAAAATATGGAAATACTGTAAAATATAAGTACAATTTAAATTAAGTTTTCTGTTTTAATATCTAGTTCATTCCTGTGATGGCAAAGCTGAATTTTCAGTGGAAATTACTCCAATTTGACCAATCTAATGTGTCCTTGCTGAATGATTTCTTCAGAAAACAAATAAATTGCTGACCCCAAACTTTTAAAGGGTACCGTGCAATGCCTGTACAATGGAGAAAGAAGATGATAACAAAGAGTACAAGAATGAAAGTGAGTATCCACTTCATCAACATATGTTTAATGTCACTCGCTCTCACACTTTGAGATACAATCACAGCTACGGTCTTCTGTCTGTGTCAGGATTGACTTCATCAATCATTTACTCGGAGCCCTTTACAATTTCCGCTCTCAAGAGCTGATATCCCTCACCTCCTGCCGATGGGTAATGGCAGGTGACCTGCTAAAGGAAACGTTTAATTGCAGTACAACTGCAGGGAGCATGGACAACACAAGCGCCTGAGAATAATACACTAAAACAGGCCACATGAGGCAAACAGGAGCCTACATGTGCTACTGAAAACCAGTCAATAACAATATAAGTGAAAAAAACCTTCACAGACAAAATTCCTTTTAGAAGTAGCATGCAAATAACGTCCTTTCTAATATATCGAATTTTAGCTTAGAATTGCGCATAATAAGCGACAAATTCTCCCAGTTCAGCAGCGTACATTTCAGCACGGATGGTGAATGATGAATGAATCTCGTACACTTCATATTTACATTTCTCACGAGTGAGTCATCTGGGGTTTGACGTTTGGCATCATCCATCTATCTCTTCTGAATTCATTTAAAGGGGCTAAAAGCAAACTTTCTCCAAACTTTGGCAAGGTTCTCTTTTAAAAAAAAAAAGTTTAAGTCTTAAAGGCACAGTAGCAAAAAAAACCTATTTAATTCTTATCGTCAAAGATAATACTCAACTTGCAACAAGAAATATTGACCACATATGGACTTCAGGGAAAGTAATAAAATGGTACACATGTAAAACTGTGGAGACTTCACACTCTGTTCATTTTGCTTTGTGCTGTTATAATTTGTCATTCTGAGGGAGTTCTTTGAATCATTCCCATGCAGTCTTATGTTGACACCCACATACAGAAGGAGAGAGTGATAAATCGAGGGGGAAGTGTTTCTACGTCATCCTGCGGTCCAGCACTCGGTCTGTGTCTGACACATCTCCCTGAAGATGGCTGTAATCAGACGCTCAGGTGAGAGATAAAGGGTTCTGTCTCTGCCTCAGCGCTCCTCCGGCCGATATTAGACGGCTACGAGCCGTCCTGCCAACAAAACGAGGGCCATCCATGAGTCATAGATGAAGAAAAATGAAACATTCCCTGAGGAGGGGAAAAAATCCAGTTGGAGGATAAGGGTGTGAGGGGGCTGTGAACAATGGAGGGTTGAATGGTTCAATGTTGACATTACGTCAACAGTTCTGGAAAAGCACCACGTATAATGTTTATTCAGAGTTCAAGATGCATATCTCAGAATCTTCAGCTAAGGCAGTATGATGGTATATGTTGTGCAATAGAAAGAAAAAAAGAGAAAAAGGTACTAATCCTGCTGTACTGTTAATATCGTTGTATATTGTACAGTACATTATTGTGCAAAAACCAAAAATAAATATTTTTTTTTTTTTTTAATGCAGCATTTATTTGATAAAAACAACTATAACATCTATAATGTTAAATAAAATAGTGATTGTTTTTATTATTGCTTAAAATGTATTTTATTTATGTAATGGCAAAGCCAAATCATGACTGCCGTCTTCGGTATCACGTGATCCTTCAGAAATCATTCTAATATGCCGATTTGGTGCTCAAGAAACATTTTTTATATTATCAATGTCAAAAAACAGGATTCTTTGATGAAAGAAAGTACAAAGAACAATATTACAACATTTGGTTACATTATAAATGTATTTAATGTCACTTTCTCACAAATTGAATGCATCCTTTCTGAATAAAAAAAATATGAATTCAATTGTAAAAAATTCTCACTGACTCGAAACTTTTGAACTAGGCCTATAGCATATATATCACAATATAAAATCACTAACACCACCTACGTATTTGGTCATACCCTTAATTCTGCTGATGGAAATGCTGGCAGGCGACTGTAGTGTGAGTAAATGAGTGAGGGAGTGTTTGAGTCAGCGTGTGAATCCAGCATGGCCTCAGTAAAGGTAATGTTTTGGTGACACTCACATGTCCTTCAGCAGTGGCAATGCTCCAGAGAGAGAAACTGACCCGAGACCGACTCCAGCCTTGCTCGCTGAAGTCGGACCACAGAAACACGAGAAAGGTCTTAAGATCCACGCACATAAACTGTTTAAAGCATTGGCACACGTGTCTCTGAGTGAGAAGTGAGAAAGCACAGTGTGTATTTTTATGTGTCAGAGGGAGAGGGTGGTGGCACTCATAACTTCCTGTTGCTGGATTAGCACATGGCCTGCTCTGGCTATGTCAACAAAAAAGAGGCTGCATAAAAAACACACTGGTTCAACACAGCAATCGCTTCGGTCTAAACGCCGCTGGCAGTGCCAAAGCCCAGAGAGCTATTTTTATCTTGTGCAAAGATAAAGCTCAAAACTCGCTTGTTGAAATTCTTTTCTAAACTTGAACGAGTTTGCTGAACAAACACCGTATGAGTTTTGGTTTGTTCAAATAAAGCAAAGTCTTCTGTGAACTGCCTTATACAATGTGTGCTTATAAATTACACAATGTGCTAAACAAAACCGAAACAGGAAGCTGTGAATCAATTCAGTGTGATTTTTACCTGACAACAATGTCAAGCCAGTCGAAATGATGCTGGACTAATACATTTTATCATTACGTGCACAGTGTTGTCTGTTTCAGCACTAAATACATCATCAAAGGCCTGTCTCTTGATTGCTATATATATATATATATATATATCTCTAAGGGCCAGTATTTGACTACAGATCAAGCTTTTGAACAAAAGCTGGAAATGCCTGCCTGAACCTCCCATGGTTCCTGTTAGACTGGGTGTGAAAGAGACGGAAAAGTAAAGAGATGTCTCAAAAAACTAGGCTCTATATTGATTTGTAAAAGTGAGTGCTCACAAAAAATATGAGCATAAATCTCCTTTATGTCTGAACAAAAAAAGAACAATACATTTCCCAGGCTAACTAATCAGTAGATATTATCTGCACTAGATAATAACCATTCCCACATAGTCACTTAAAAGTCTGAACTTGAACATGGATTTTAAAAAATTTCCAGTTTGACGATACTTTACATTATCTTTATACATAAACTACCAGGCCTTGACTTTTAAGACTATTTGTGAAAATGCCTCTATTTAGCATTATTATAATTTATTACATTTGTTTTCTCTATATAATCAGTATAACTTGAGGGACGAGTTTTGTTGTTGTTTTTAAGGACTTTAATTTTGTTACCATGAGCAAAATACACTATTCATTTTATATTACAATGTTTCATTAATTTAAAGAAATCGAATTCTTTGTGGGCAGTGCTCTAACATATCACGTAAAGTTTCAGGTCACCTCAGTTCGAGCTTTGACTTGAGGTCCTTTCCTGATCCTGTTCCCCTCTCCATTCGCTTCCTGTCTCTACTCAACTGTCCTGTCCAAATACAGGCTTAAAATGCCTCAAATTCCAGATTTCAAAAAACATATTTTTGGACTCAGACCTTGAGCCCCATTCCATCAGCCATCATCCACATTGCTTTAAATATTGGCATTGCGAAGCCCATTTCCATAAGCTATTACTTAGGAGACAAAAAAGCAGCACTATTATGAAAGGAGACATGAAGGACAATCAGAATGCATTTATATTGACATCAGATGCATATGACAGCTGTTCTCAAGCACCCTATACATCTATCATATTTCTTTTCAGAGACAATTTCATTTTCTGTTGGATGTTTGCTAGCTAATGTTCCATATGGATCTTATCACCCTCATGAAACAAATCACTCTTGACATCTTGAGCAAAACAAGATTCAGTTACTATGAAAAGCATTTGCATTGATAAGGACAGCAAGATGACTAAACCCTGAATGAAAATTCTTGACAATTCACTGCACAACGTGAATTGTAGGTATATGCCAAACAGTGGCAGATGGATTGTGGGCCCAACAAGCTTTATATTAAACTACTTTTTGAAATAGACAACAAAACAAACACAAAGTGCATTCAAAGTTCAATAATAGTGATTTTTAATAAAAAAATGTTTAAAGAAACCACAATGGTTCAGTCTCGCATGTCTGTTTGTGTCCATTCTAACTGCACTAAATTATGAATGACTGGCACTGTAATAAATGGAGCTCGACCTAAAATTAAAGGTGATGAATACTGTTTGAATAAATGACTGGAATGGGATATCGCAATGGCATGACATGACATGACACAATGTTATTGCACTTTGACACAAATTACGCAATTCTGCTGCCAAAAAAGCATTTTTTCTCGGAAAAAATTAAATGCATTCCACTTTTATCACAGTCTATCAGAGTGAAAGATGAAAGAGATCCTTTTAATTTCAAGAGCTGTACCTGTTGAGAACGAAAGCTCCATCACACTCTTTTCCAATCTCACGCTGGGTTAAAGGACAGAAACACGATAAAAGATGAAAGTGGTAAAAAAAAAAATTATTTAAAAAAATTAAGAAGTGATCACATTAGTTGGCATGTTCTGAAAGCTGTGGAGATATTTGTACCAAAAACACATCATGACATTATTTACGACAGCTCATTCAATCGTGCCATAGGGCAAAAGTTGTTTAAACTAACAGTAATAAAACATTTGTCTGACATTATATTAGGAATTAAGTCATTACCATCCATCATCTTGATGCATCCCAAAGACGGTCTCCAAGTTAAAAGACTGAATAATTCCTGCTAGTATAAGATGATTTAAAGATACCTTCTAGAGTTTAATTCAAATCTACATCATTAAATCCTTCAAGTTAACTATCATCAAGTTTTCCATTTCTACCAACAACACTATTATTGTGCAAAAAGCAGCACTGATATATAATCATGCTTTTGGAAATGTAATCGTAACTCAATGTACTTGGGCTTTTGCATGCTAGTTGATGCCCAGATGTGAGTTTTACACAAGGAAGTAGAAGAGGTCATGAAAAAATGGGCACAACACAGTCACAATACATTGCTATTGGCTAGGTGAAAGTACATTGGGTTCTCTGGTTGAAATCCAATAAGACAGAAACAGAGATAATTAAGATCAGAAAGTAAAACAGCAAGTGCCAGGTCTGAACAGGAAACTGGCACATTGGCACTTTGCTTATTTAATGTGACTGAAACTGGACTGGATGAGCTCATCTTACAGTATAAATCAGATATAAAGTGAATAAAACACTTTGGGAACATACCCAGACTCAATGCATCTGCTGAGATTTAAAAGCCAACATTCAGTGGATACTTAGCCTTCCCATTACGCCACTCTGATCGGACATTTCAGATTTAAAAATAAAAAATAAGTTTTTAAAAAACTAAAAATCAATTTTAAGTGCTAGGAGCGATGTCAAATGCTTAAATGTGAATAAATGTAAGTTTTGTAAATGCATTTCTATCATGACAATTCTCAGAAGGTTTTAGCATGGTAATGAATAGGACGACATCAATGTATTTGGTGTTGGTGGAATAGATCTGCTACACTGCTGCTGCTGTTGGTTATTGCTGTTGTTGTAGATTATTGCTGCTGCTGCAAAGCAGGTACAGCAACTTGCAACTGCCAATAAATATACCCATGGTGCTATGGGTATTTAAGACATGCTATTTGTGCATGCTATTGTAGCAGCTCTATACAGTTGGAACTGGGGAAGGTGGAGAGTTTCAAAGGAACCTTTGCCATCTAGAGTTTTGTGACAGAACTTGACATTTATACTACACATCTGCTAGGGTTGCACAATTTAGGAAAAAATCTAATGTGATTTAAAAATAAAAAAGACCCATTTTGTCCAAGAACTGTGTGATTACCCTTGTACAATAACATACACCACAGGTCCAACTAAGGAATTGTTTCGCTGCTCTCAAACATACTCTTTTCATGGTGATTAAAGCACAGACTCTACCTAAATCAAACCAGAGGGGCTTGTAATAAGGTATCATGGGTCAACAATGTACAAAAACTCACTGATCTATTCCTGTAGACTCATTACAGCACAATGTGGCTAAAGCCAAACAGGCACAGAGCCAAACGAGAAGCCAAAGCACATGTCCACTGTACATTGCAGCGACTGAACTTGCTATATAAACAAAAAGCTAATGAGAAAAGGGTGGCTTTTCTACCTTGGCATGCAAGAACAAGAATACCGGCCATTGTGGGATATCTTCAGGCTCCACATGAAGGCTGTAGACCACCACATTTGTTTTGCATGCATTCCTGGAGTTTTATCCCTTTAGCACACGTGAAAGGCTAGATGGTGGTCTTGTTATTATTAGATTAGGTGGAACCATAATTTCCCAGACTTGGAAAATTTGCTCATCATGTGCAAAAAGACATCAAGACCATGAAAATGTATGTGAAGATACAGCATATCTATGAACTATGAGCCATTCAAGTTCACAGAGTAGAAATGAATCATATTTTTCTTTTAAACCTTCAGGTCATGTGGTAAGATTCTGAGATTAATACAGTTCCAACTTTCTACCATGGACGTGTATTATTTGAAAAAGTCAGCACAATGGGGAAAGTTCTTTTTTTATCTGTGTTTGCAGACTACATTTGAGCTGATATGACAGGAAAGTGTGGTCTCCTGTACCTGCGAACTCAATACACCAGACATTCAGAGCTGCTTCTCACTGTGATTTAACGCAGATGTGCCTTAGCAGAGAGATGAATGGTTAGATGAGGAGGGAAATGGGAAGAAGTAGTACATAGGGCTGTTGGAATGCTGGGGCTAATAATGCCCAGTGATTGGTGAGCTTTGTGCCCTGCCAAGAATCACTGGCTGCACAACAGCACGGATGTCAAACTGCTCTGCCATTTAATCACTCTTTATACGGTCAGCGTTTAACTCTATTTTACCCACACTTGCTCTGCATTAAAGCCATCTGTTAAAACAAGATGTGTGGTTTTAGAGTGGTACAACCTAAAATATAGTGGTAAGCATTCGCTATCAATACTTGCTATCATCCACAGTGAGTTACAGTACACTAAACACAGGACACTAAAGGGACTTGAAGGGAAGTGCTTGTGGGTACAAATGTGTTACATCAGGCTTGTGACCTCAGTTGCTCTTCACTTTCCAGACAATGCATATTTGGAACTAGCCACTTGTGTGTTTGCAGCCCAAATCCTTGAAGACAGCAGTCACAACACATCTGAGAGTGAAGCAGAATATTCTATAATACAGGGAATTATACAAGACAGGATTTGATAATATCTTTGGGGTTTTGACTGGATATACTAGACTGATTAAAAAAAAAAAAAAAATAGAAAACATAAATAAATAAATTACTTCAACAAATATTCCTGCTCTTACTATGAACACTACATAATGATGCATACTAGGTTTTATAAGTATTTTTCAAATGTAATGATTTTTAGCATTTACCAAATTTAATATTACTACAATTTTAAACTTCCTGTCATAAGATCATAAAAAATGTAGTATACTAACAAACATAGGTTTTAACAGCAAGGAATAAAAACAAATCATAATTAAAAATACTCTAACAATAAGTAAACCTATTTAATTAATATCCCTGATAATATGTCTATTAGTTTAGGCGTTAGTACAGTTAAAAAAAAAAAGAGATAAACTAAATAATAATAATTAAAAAAGAATATAAAAATATTTTAGAGACATACTATGCTTAATATTTTTCCTGATGCAGTATAAAAACATAATATTATTTAAAAAACCATAAAATATAAAGACTGCTTTTCACAAATCAATCAATTCCTGATGTATAAAATCAAGTCTAACATATCCTACACATTTTTCTCTTTGAATATCATGTTTCGAATTGATAAACATCTCATTACAAAGGTAAAATGTGTTGCAAATGTCAATTTTCCCACCGATTCGGCATCTGTTACATCAAAAGCATGCACTAATAAAAAATGCACAATAAGATCAAGGGCATTAAGATATTTCTGTCTTTCACAATTGAGGTGAACACATTCTTAAAAAGGTCTGATGTAGTTCAAATATATTGTCATCTGAAATTCATGTGTCCCAGGGCAGACTGATAAAAAGCTTCCAGATCTCTTTGCAGTACATGTCCTCCTCACTGCTCCACGCTCATTCAGCGGATTCAGCGGAGCACAATAAAGCCCTTTCATTCTGAAGCTCTGATGTAAGCGTGATTACCGACTCGAGAGGAAGGGGCGAGCTGGCAACGTGACCGCTCACTGAAACTTCTCTCACAAATACCAAAAGCACACAGCCACTCTGACCTTGTCATTACTGTAAGAGTACACCATTAAATAGAGGGCAAAGGTGAGGTACATTAAGGTGGAGAGAGCACAGAACAAGCATCCTGAGGTACACTATGTTTTTTTTTACAGAACTGGTCAAACACTCCAAGCCAATCTTAAGGGTTAGAGCTGTAAGGGTCCTAGAGTTCATTCTTTAACATCAAAATGTTAAAACTGATTTTTCATTTTGTAATGCTGTTTTTGCCTTTTACATTGCAAAGACGGCACAGAATCACTTCTGAAATGGCGTGTAATGTGTGTCTTCACACATACTGTTTAATGCTGCTCAGAGGTGATATAAATGCATTTTTACACCAATCACAACTTGATAAAAACAATAATAATAAAAAAACAATATAAAAGATATTTTTAGAGACATACTATGGTTAATATTTTTCCTGACACAGTATAAAAACATAATATTATTTAAAGACGGAAGTCAGATTCCGCCACTTTTTATCTCACAATTCTGACTTTTATTCTTAGAATTGTGTGATATAAACTAGCAACTGTTTTTAAGTCAGAATAACAAAATGTGAACCCGCCATTCTGAGATATGAAGTCAGAATTGTGTGATATAAAATCACATTTGTGAGTTATATAGTCAGAATTGCGATATAAAGTTGCAGTTCGGAGAACATATCAGTCTCTCTTCAGAACTGGACTTTATAACTTGCAATTCCAAGTTTATATACCACAATTCTGAGAAAAAGATGTAAACTTGCCGATGCAAGAAAAAAGTCAGAATTGCAAGAAAAACAGATTTCCATAGGTGGTTCAAAGCTGGAATAATTTAGTTTGGCTCTTTAAAATCACATAAAATAAAAAATGTAAAATTCTAATTTAGGAATAAATTCCTGACTCTTATTGAACTGAGCATCACATCTTCCCACTATAGCAAAGCTTTTCTATGTGTGATTGTCATGAGAAATCTCCCCACTAATGGCTCGGCAGAAAGTGAGAGGTCATGTACAGTACACATAAACCCATTCTCGCCTCCAGCTTCGACAAAGATGATAGTCGAGTCCTCAGAGTTCATGCACCAGGTGCCCCAATAGAGGGTGAAAATGAGTATACATTTCCAGTTCATCGCACACCAGCCAAGCAGCATTTTCACTGGGCTGTAATCCTTATGTGTTCATGAAACCAAATTCACATTTACATAAAGAAGAATGCAAGCAAATACAATATACGTTTAAAGCATTCTATAATGAACAATTACAATGAATGAATATGGAACCATTTAAACTTCAAAAAGGATCAAAAAAAAGTAACAGTAAAAATTACAAAGCTATCACATTGATAGGAAAAAAATTCAAATATTGTCATTTAAACACTTTTATGGTGTCTTATGGAGATATGCTGAGGATCCTGTAACAATAAGTCTTTCAGGTTTTTAAAGAAGGCTTAACAGTGTAAATTATGAATGTTTCTCTACCCATGGAATAAACTTTGTGCCAGCAATTCAGAGATGCAGTGTTGTCAGTCAAGAGAAACACAAGCAGAAGAAAAACAGGTACCACATTAAGGCTCGGCATAGGAAGCTCTCATGGCCCATCAACAGTTTCTAATAAAGCAGTAAAACTGAAATTATGAAAGTGTTATGCTTGAGAATTTTAAACTATTATGTCTAAAAAAATAAAGTACTAATAAATAAATGAAAAACTAAAATGAACCATTTTAAATGCTGCAAGTAAATAATGTCCAGTATGAAAAAAAAAATATATATATATATATATATATATTCATTTAGAGATTAATATTAATTTAGAATTAAACTATTCATATTTTTCAAATTTAGCATAAAGTAAGTTAGAGGATGTGACTCCACTTTCCAGTTCTGTACTACATTTCCCCTGAGACTTCATTTTTCCATATTTAATATTTTATGCTAGACCTACTGTTTCAGTCTTCACTAACCCTGTCACAAACACTTAAAGAAACATAAGATACAATCGCTACTTCCTAAGACAAAGTTTCCCTAAAGAATGAAGTTTTCTTATCTGTTTAATTTGCAGCCAGCTATATTCCATCTTGTCAAGCCTCCAGGCTGAGTAGACAACTTAAAATTACAATGCTTCACGGGGTAAGACACTTAACCTCACAGAATGTTCCTGCAATAAGGGTACCATAAATTGATTTGGATAAAAGCCTCAGCTAAACGACAAATTAGCCATTAGTTTGAGAATTTCCAAATGCAGCCCAGGGAGGTTCCAAACAGCACAATATAAGACGACTCAACTACACCTCCACGTAAACGTTTGCGCCAAGTAAGATGATTTTTTTTTTTATATGAAATCTCTCCAACGCTTACCAAGGCTGCATCTATTTGATCAAAAATACAGTGATATTGTGAAATGTTTTTAGAATTTAAAATACCTATTTTCTATTTTCATATATGTTAAAATAAATTAAAATTTATTCCTATGATGTCAAGCTGAATTTTCAGCAGACATTACTCCAATCTCCACATGATCCTTCAGAAATCATTCCAATATTTTGTGATGCTTTGGAGAAAAAAAGTTTTAAAAAAGCAGAATTTATTAGAAATTGCAGTATTAATTTCTTTCACCAAAAAAAACACAAAAAAGGAAAAAACTTGCTGACCCTAACCCTTTGAGCAGTAGTGCATGTTGGGAACAATGGCTGGTCTCTCGGTAAGAGAGATAACACAATGTCACGCTGGTGTGTTTTCGCTGGTGACTCACTGCAGAGTGTGGGAAGAGCACAGGCTATTTCTGTTTAAAGAGTATTAGCGGGCGGAGGGGACCTTAAGGACTCGTGCTTCGCCCATTCTCTTCGGCTGTCATGCCCCATCATCTGCCCGAACTGATGAGGCATGAGGAGAGGAAGAAACTCTTGTTCACCCTCTTATTTGATGGAAGGAATCTGCTTAAGGTAGCGGAGACAAACTGTACACCAAATGGAGGCAAAGCATACCAAGTTTAACTAAAACTTCAGTTCAGACAAATTTGCAGAAGTTGAACAAAGTCCTGAGGGGTTCTTTCAAGGATTCTGTTCTTATTTTTCAGATGTGCAACGGCTGACTTCATCGAAATGTTTGTGTGAAATGTACAGGGCTGCCCAGCTGCTCAGTTACTGATAAGTGGATACTCATATAGCCAGCATCACATTCATCTTTAATGCCAGCAATTAATTATTGAAAAGAGCTTAACTTGTGCCCACAACTCAGACAGGAGAGCCAGAAATTACAGTATAAAATGAATCAACAGCATTTTAGTGGTGTAAATGGGATACAGAGATGTTTAATGAGCATTATACACTATTAAGTGTCACACAAGCGGCACCTGGTCAAAATCAAGGCCATTTTAACTAGCCATGTCATCAAAACAATGAGACTACAGGTCAGCAAGTATTTCAGTGACAATATCAAAATGCCAATCTTGAGCCAGTTAGTTTTGCAGTATATATGGTCTTTCCATAGTATTCTTCACCAGTGTAGGAGTATACCACATAAATACCATGGTATATGCATACAATCATTTATATGTACCATTTGATATTGATACTTTGGCACAACTACAAAGAAAATGATGAGGGTTTATTGCTAATGTATGATAAAACACCACATCAAAGAACTACCTTTAACCGAACAAAATGCAATTATTGTGGTCTTACAGCTTTTCCACAAACAATGAGCCCTTTATTCTCTTTGTCTTTGCTTTATTGCTGCTATAAACACTCTGTAAAAGCATTCATTCAAAGCTCATGTGCACATTGTTCCAGTATCACCATCATCCAAACTCTCACTATACCACATCCATATGTGTCTGAGTAGATTCATGGAACAAAATACGCAGTGTCTTTGAATTCACAAGGGGTTGTGGGTTTGTTTTATTATGTGAGAGGGTGTGTCTTGGCTATAGATTCCACCTTCTCCCTGGTATACTGTTACCTAAGATGTATGCCTGGTTTAAATGCGGCCTGAATTTTAAAAATGACTCCAGAGCCATAATAGATAAAAGGAAAGCTGATCTCTTTGCAGCACGTGTGGTCTCTATGTCAATAGAGGAAAACTTTGAAGGAGTCTACATCTCAGCAAACATACCTTCAAAATAAGCTGAAATCAAACATGAAGATACTGTAACTTCCTATAAATCAGAATCAACAGGGTGAACTTGATATGCCAAGTTGGACGTGATCCTGGATCAACATCTTTTGTTAGTCCTTGAACAAACATAGTCCTAAATGAGGTAGATGTGAAAGTTGTTCAGACCCCAACCCTAGCCTTAAACCTTAAATCTGATCTGGTTAATAGAAATGTTCATAAAAAGATTTACATAAGATGATGTTTGTCCTGGAACATGGCAATTTCTTGATCAACCAACTTCAACTATATTACACTAGAGTTAGCCTAATTTGAGTATTGCCTGCTAAGAGTGAAAATCAATACCGACCTCTTTCTGTCTAATTCATTATCACCCAGAGCGTCTAGATGAAGACAACACCAAATTGCAATTATCACCTCGTTTTTTTTTTTTTTATCATGTCTTTGGAAAGACAGCAGAAGTCTACTTCAAAAAGTTCATCCCTGGTGAACGAGGTAAAGCACCATCAAGAAGGCAGCTCTGGTGCCTGATGACAGAAAGGCAGTGTCTTAGAAAAGGCCCCCAACCATCAATCAGATTTTCATTCCAATCCAATGTTTTTAATCTGCTAATCTCTTAGGAAATCAATTAGGATTGGCCTGAACTGGAAATGTAATATTGATATGATGTCAGGGCTGAATGAGACAGGTAGTGCTACAATTTGATGGAGTAAAGAAAAGATTAATCATTGCACGTCACAATTCTAAAGCCATACGTGAGAAGAAGTCAAAGAAGTCTTCTTAAAGTGAACATGCTTGGACAGGGCCTGATTTTATCTTATCTGGAATTGACTGGATCGTGAAAGTAGATGTTCCATCCCAGAATGGAGATCACGATATCATGCTGACTTTAAATTGCACTGCAAGGATCCACTGAAATCAGTTCCACAGCAAAGAAAAAAAAATAAACAGGCAATTATGTGTCTAAAATAAGAAACCAAGTCCAACATGAAGGCATGGTTAAGGCAAATTAAATTAAATTTAGTGAGATAAAGTCATACTGTGAGATTGTATAAAGTAATATTGTCAGACATAAATCTGCAATTATGAGATTAATTATTATGGAACAATTATGAGAAATAAAGGTGCAACTGTGATATTTAATGTTTTTTAGGTTTAGTTTTTACTCTTTTAGTCTTTTACTCTGAGAAGGAAACATGCTTCCAATAAGGATCAACAGAGTTTAAAACTGACATCAATGCAAAAAGTTAATGTTCCTTCATTGGGAAACCAAACAAGATTAACCTCAGAAAACAGTATTAGTTGTGGGTAGACCACAGGCAGTCCATGTAGCCCTCCATACATCCCTCATTACACACAAGTGTGTATCCAAGTCTAGTCATGGAAAGATTGACCTATAGCCCTGTTTCCCTCCTAACACTAAGTGAGACACCCACTTGGCCACACATAAACATTCTCGTTCATCCAGTGAGAGTGATGAAACATAAGCCTCATTGAGGAATGTGGTGACCACACCAGTGTTTGCACAGTGAAATGTACCTTACCACACACACAGGGGGCTGAAATATGGATGTTCAACATATGACATGCTTGAACAACCATGTCTTGTAATAAACTCATTATAACACTAATGATTTCCTTAAAAATTCTCCTTGGAAAGGAGGAATAGCACAAATTTGAGTGACAAATTTGTGGGTTTTTTTTACTTTTCAACTAAAGATAACTGACCTGCGTAAGAACTGGTGTTGTGTAAAAGAGTCTGCTGTCACTTTAACATGGCCACCTGTCACCACTTGTAATTTCTGTCACCCTGAGAGGCCATAAAGATATAAAAGTAGACTCCTAGACCAACCAGGTCTCAGTAAATATGTGTCCTGTGACCATAGCCAGATTGTCATGGAGTCGGTGTGTTTACAGAAAAACACCTTGACACTCCCCTCAGAGAAGCACAAGAGATAAGAAAAGATTTCCAACCACCAACATCTTGACAACATAAAGTCAACAAAAAACAAAATTGCCCTCATGTACGTTTCTTAACATACATTTCTGGCCTTATAATAAACAATTCATTGGTGCACAACACGTTATTCTGAAGTCACCAAGTCCTCTTATTTCTCAAATATTTTTAGACTTTAATGGTTAACAGCAGGTAAAGCGCTTTCACTTTTACAGTTGTTTGGTGAATTCTGCATTTCAGTAGGAATCCACACGATTGAGATTTTGACATAAGGGCAAAAGAATTTGCAACGGGATCAACTTGGTCACATGGTTTCATTACACTGAAAGCTGCTTGGTTTAAAAGTGACTTTGGAGTAAGTTTTGCTTCATACATTGAAAGCTTTTAAACAGGATGAAGATTGTTTTCTCTTTTCGATTTAGTACTGCCCTTCAGAAGCAACAGAAGATACTTGCAAGTTACCCAGAAGACAAATTAAATACAAATTTCCTCGATCTTCAAATTCAAAAGTTCTAACCTCTCTTAAAAGTTCTCTTAATACATCATATTTCCTTCAGGAGCATCAGTGAATGTTTGAACCTTTTTTAATAGTTGTATTTGAGTCCCTCAATTTTCCTCAGTGTGAAAAGATGGATCTCAAAATTACATTCACTGCTGGAAAGAGTTCAAATATGCAAGATATGCTGGACAACTGAAGAATCTGCAGGACATGGAGGATCTTTTTTTTTTGAAGTACAGTGCTCAGTTTAACTGTTCAGAACAAACAAGGGACTCATGAACAACCAGCACAAAACAAAAAAAAATAGGCGTAGGTCATCCATGTAACCACAGACACAGTATTACTAACTTTTATAGGGTTATTTTAATCATTTTTAGCTATCTTGCGGACTATATGTAAACATCTTTTGTGTAAAAACTCTTACTGAGGATAGTAAAAATAAAAAATAACATGCATTTTGTATGACCTCTTTTATGTTGTTAAAATTATTCACATTTTCACAGATTCTGCAAGGGGTTCTCAAACTTTAGCATGCCACTGTATGTGCCTGGCGGCATTTGCCAGATGAGCATAAAAGTATAGAAAAGAACGCATAGCTCTTTCCAGGTCTATTAGACCGTCTCGGATACAAAGTGTAAGTAACATTCAGGAACATCAGTCAGAGTGTAAGAAGACAGCTGCGAAGGCTAACTGTAGCATCATTAATATAGCATTATCAGGATTTATCTGGCCAACAGAAGGGATGTGAGGCACGAATCCCTTTAGCTCAACATTGACGTGATTGATGAAAGTAATTACCACAAGGAGTTGCATTTAGATCTTCCTAATGGAGGGAGTGTTGAGGGATACACCATCTGAGAGAATCAAAAGGATAAGCACTCTCCTCCTTACTGTCATGCCAAAATATTCACTTCTTTCACTTGGTTTCTTCACTGCCTTTTATGGCAGCCGTACACAAAAACAAACTTTTATTTGTGAGCTCTGGCAACAGTCAACATGCCAAAGACATTTACAATGCACCACCTAATTTCAAAAACATTCGCAGAGCATTCCCCTTTTGACCAGGTGACGTATCTGTGCTTTTAACCACTTTAAAGTCAACATACCCATGACAGGCCATGATTAAGGGTGCCGCTCTAACACGGTCTTCTAAACAGCTTCTTAAGATAGCTCTGATCTAATTACTGTCTGAACGCTCCAAAAAACTTCTATTGAAATAATGAACTCCTTTTTGTACTTTAGAAAGCTTCTTTTAACATTTTAGAGAAATCTAGCAGAATGAGCAGATTTACATTTCACTGGGGTCTTTTCAGGCCTGTGCATTTAAATGATGGCGGTTTCACCAAGGCCTGTCTGAAACTTCAGCACCTCAACAGACACGCAAAGGTAAATGCTTTCACAAAGATTCTAGCACATTGTGCTGGTATCAGGTGATTTATTTAAGCTGAGCTTTGAGATCATGAGAATCCTGGAGGAACAAAGAACTCAACAGGTGAGAGAATCACCGGTTTGAGAGCAGAGCAAGGAGACCTAGAATAACTGGATAAAGCCATCAGTTAGCATACCCATTAATCTCAATGGCAGTTGCTGCCCTAGTGCGGGTCGCCCAGAAGTACGCTTTTGCAGTTAGATGGTGTACAAAATCTACCAGCAGGAGCTAAAGAGGCCAGATAACCAGACAAACCTTGACCCTTAAATGCAAAGGAGGACGCCGTCTACTGGTCTAATCAAATGACAAATGAGTGAAACTCAGAAATAAAGACATTTTCTTGCAAATTTGATTTTCTTTGCACATTCGCTTTGTAAACACTGGGTTGGTACTTCCACCTACATGACCTTTCCAATGAGACTACATTAATGTGTGAATTTAAGCTAGCGCAAGACAAGCATTTGTGGTTAAAAAGTATATAAATATATATATATATATATATATTATTATTATTTTTTTTTTATAGAAAATATCTTTTCGCTAGATAATACCCTTATTGCTTGACTGTTTGGACATTCAAACCATTGGCTCCCATTGAAGTCCACTATGGAGAAAAATCCTGGAATGTTTTCCACAAAAACTTAATTTATTTTCGACTAAAGAAAGAAAGACATGAACATTTTGGATGACATGGGGGTGAGTAAATTATCAGGAATTTTTTATTCTGGAAGTAAACTAATCCTTTAAAACTTTTACAAATTAAATAACTGCTTGCATTCTTTAAGCTATTGGTCATGAAAATAGTGTGAAAATGCAAAAACCGCAACAACAGGAATATATATGGTTGGGGTGGGGTGGTGGGGGAAATATGACCTAGGCATTCCTTTACTGTTACCCCCTCAAGGTTTTCGATCCTGTTCAGGTGATGGATGTCACAGGTCAGGTGATGGGTGACTGAAAAAGAAGACATCATAACATTTGGGCTCCTTCAGGCTGAAACCTTAGAAATATCCCAAACTGACCATGTGAAATTCTTCAGGTCATTAAAATCTTCTTCCAAAGTGAGAGAGGCCACTTACGGGGACTCAGCTCTGCTCTGCTCACTCAGCTGCGAGAGAAGAAACTGCACTGTTTTCTTATAAAATCATTTTAAAAAATGACTATACGACAATAAAAAATGATTTTAATGGTAAAAAACTGTGAAAATGCTACGGTAAAAACCCGTTAAATGGTTAGTGGTAAATTCAGGGAAACACCGTAAACTGACATTCCCAGAATTCCCTGTATTGCATTTTAAATTTTGTTTGAATCTGATGTTTTTTCTTTGAAATAACTATGTTTCTTCTTAGTTTTTTTGTATCAGTTATGTTTATTAGGGTTGTATGTTACATGTAATGTTGTTAAATGAATGTTTATTGCACATTTCAGTTTAATAATTCTTACCATGATGGTGTTTAGAGCTTGTGTGAATGACACTGAGCACCTTCTTTATATGTTACTATTTAAAAGCTGCTTGTGATGAGCTTTGGTTCATCATGTGACTTTCTCATCACCACCTGCATTTGGTAGTTATCAGTGTATTTCAAAGGTACAAAATAGATTTCACTACTTTAATAGGTTGGTATGTTAACATTTTATCAGTTATTATGGTTTATTATTCGAAATTGCTGTATTTAACTGTAAATTCAACATAAAACAAAAAATATTGTTACCGTATTTTTCACTGTTTTATTCTGGCAACCACAGCTAATGTTTTTTTACCGTAATTTATTTTTTTATTTTTTTATTTTTTTTACAGTGTACAGAGGTACAGCATCAATACCATTGCTTGTGTCGATTTGTTGTTGTCTCGGAAGGTTGAGTACTTGCTCTAGTTTCACTGTTGTCTCGGTACAGAACACAAGCCACTGTACAGTACAGAAGAATAATGAGCCTTTTGTAATTACTGTTAAGGTAAGTGGGTATTTTGTCACGAGCCCCTCACATTCCATAAGCACAGCAACTTGAGCCAGAACTGTTCCTGTGCCAGTGAACATGGCGGAAAATACAAATGAATGCTCAACCTCACAAACAGAGAGATTCATTATCTCCATGTGTTGTCCGGTGTTATTTAAAGACTGAAGAGCGATACATTGTTAGCACGGCAATTCAGCAACCCAGCTAGAATAGAAAAACAACAGGAAACATTAAACGTAGCTGACCTGTTCTTCGAACTGACAGTTTCTTTGTCCGTGAGTATTACCCATGAGCCCTAAGATCAGTGGTGACAGCGAGACAGTGGGGGGCAGAGGGAGTCCACCTCTTTCCCAGAAATTTCCCTGAACCTAGCGTGAGCTTAGGGAAGAAGAATGCCATCAAACTTATGCGGTGATTAAGATCTCTTCCTGCTCAATGACAGGTCCCGTAGCCAAGTAACGTAAATACAGCCTGGAGCACAGCCAAGCTGTCACTGATGCAGAAACTCAAACTGAGGGGTATGCTGCACCCCTGATCAGACGGGCAACTTCTGAGAGCCGCCTCGGAAAGGTTATGCCCACAGGCTATGAATTACCAAATGCTGTGAAAACCAGATGAATCTCAGAATGATCAGGAAGGGGACAGAGTCATAGAGTCAACAAAGGGTGATCAAACCTTTCTGATCTTTTTTTTTTAAATGAACTATTCCTTTAAAGTTGTATAATTTAAAACAATGGTTTTGGTTCGCATCCTTTTTGACTTGAAGGCTCCATTTTCAAACAAAATAATGAAAGGCTCTACATATGACAATTAACAATACATGTGCTTCCTCAAGTTTTAAAAAACGATAAGCTCTTTAATAAAACAATAGTTGGAAAATTTAGAAAAATAATACATTTTGTTTAGAAAATAATTTTAAGTGTTTTTAGCATTTTAATTAGGTTTGACAGCTTTAAATTAATACAACAATTTAAATAAGTCAACCTGTGGCTCGTTATAAGTTTGCTGAGGGTCCCTGCATGGTAGAGATTTTAAAAACAAAAAAATTTGTAAAGGAGTGTTTGGTGTTCCTTAAACTTAAAACACTTAATTTTGATATTTCCTAGTGCAGAGACAGTCATACATTTTTCCAGTGAATATTTTTTTGGGCAACTGTACCTGGTAACTCAAGTAAAAAAAAAAATGCACAGTAATTTATATTTGCCATGGTATGAATGGTATGTTAGATCAGTTACAGCTACAGAAGATTCTGGATGGGGGTTGTAGTTCATAATACCACTCTTATCAGTTCTGGCTTCCTTTTTTTACACCTCCACTGGTTAAACAAACACACGGAACACAAAGGACTACATGCAGCCAAGTAAACACACAGAACATGCCATCACACACACAAAAGTTAACACATACTGAACATGAAGCTTGCTTTGTTCTGGCTCTGAAGGGTATTTGGCCCTGTAATCCTAAGCAGTTTACACCGAGCACACATTCATCCATCTTTCTTGTCACCTTCTCTACAGGAGGCACCAGGCTTACCCTTTCTGCTCGAAGTTGATCTATTATCTTAACAGTACTCCTTGTGATGTAATTTCCTCCAACAGAAGTTCTCATGATTATGTAACTCACCATCGCAGTTTTGATGTTTTCCATGCAGGGCACATGCATGCGATATGTTTTTAGAGTATAGCTTTGTAGCACTGACAAAAAAAAATCTTTTACTAGCCCAGTTCATGAGAGAGGCTTTGCATATTAAATGTAACTTTGGTTCAATTGCATACTTAACACGTAAAAAATCTCCCACTTACACAAACTTTCAGAGGTTCACAAAAGTGCAGATGGCATAGAGCTTACAGAAGCACAAGGGCTCAAGAAACTATTTTCAGCCAATTATTGCTCAAATATTTCTGGAAACCAACCCTTAGTTCTGCAGAATAAGGACATGGCTAGCACAAATATGTAATAACAAGGCTTCTTGTCACAGGAGTTTAAAAGCATTCTAATCAGATCAAAGACTTTGTAATTTCATAAATCCTGCCCTGGCTTTGGCTCAAAAATCCAACACCGTTGCACATACAGTGAAACTGAAAATATTATGATGAACTATGAACTATTATTATTGTTTTGTGTTTTTATTTGCCACGACAGCAGTTATAAATCAAGATACTGTGTTCAAAAGGTTTCATGTGTAAACATTTATGGTTTAATAAATATTATTAATATTACATTTTCAGACTGTCACACCACAATTTTACTACATTTTTCTGGCTTTTGTTCACCCCACACAACTTTAATTTTCCAGACATTTTTTAAGAAATAATGTATTTATGCTAAATAATAAAAAGGAATATCCAGACAAAACCATCACTGACAATTATCAGTTGCAATATAGAAAATGCAGCTGGATATAATGAGAGGAAGCTTCTCAGCAATTGTCAAGATCTCAAATATGATGCCTGAGTGGGCCAACAGGCAAAAACGCAGACAGACTGATCTTGGCCTGAGAGGATAACAGCAGTAATTACACAAGTGTGAAAGTAAGACTGATAACAGAAAGGATAACCGGGGGGAGATCAAGCCTCTCTGTATGTGTGCCGTGCGTGAGAATGCTCAATATCACAATTGTGAAAATGAGTCACTAAATAAGCTTTGAAAACCCTTTCTCGCCAACATGAAGCTTTCATTTTCATTCCCATTATCATGCTCAGCCCCTGGAGAGAACACACAGGATCTGACCTCTGCACTCAACCTCCTGTCCTTCACACAGTCTTATAGCTTCAGATGTTAATAGCACTTTCACATTCAAACATCATGCAACACAACTAATGTTAATTCTGTAGTTTTTGAGCTCAAATCTTCATAGAATGAATCAAACCACCACTTAATTTTTGGAAAGTGGACTACAGCTGTGCTTACTACATTGCAACTACACCAGACTTGTGCATACAGGGAATTTAGCAGTTGCAGGAAAGACCACAACTTTTGTATCTGGTCATCAACATCAACAAAACTGTAGTTGGGGGAAGGGTTCTGACCAAGGACACTTTGACAATCTATTGTCCAGAATAAAGCACTGAAAGAAGTCCCATTACCCAAAGGTCTACTGAATGGGCAATTAGCATGTCTTCTAACACTGACCTTTCAGCCTCATTACCATCAGCCGTCCTAGTGAGCACCACTAACTAGCAAACTTTCAAAAAGACTCTCAAAAAGACATTTTTGCAATAATCTCCCATCACAACACTAAACCAACTGGCAATTCAACTAGAATGGCACATGCATTCTCTAAACCACACGTTTTAAATAAGATAGTGGGGTAGAAGGGCAAAATAAAAATACATTTTAATAATGTCAGATTTTAAGGCTTGCACTTGCATTGGAAGGGGTTTCAAAGTATAACATTTATGAATGTGAAAATGACATGGAAAACAGATTTCTCACAGACACCTCTGAACCAAAACACTCTTCTTTTTTTTTTCCCAGAACATCACACATATGGTATGCGAAGTTATGTCACCATCACCTAGGTGAATCCTGTTATTTAATGAGGAATGGAAATCAGCATCTGTGAGCTGTGAATAACTAAAGACTGCAAGTTACAAGACTATAGCAGCAACTATAGTGCTTAAAAAGCACTGGATTGTTTCACTGCTTCTATCAATCCAACAAAAGCCGAGAGCCTGTTTTCTCTCTTCAGTATCGCTTAGGAGTGCATTTTCAACACTGACCCATTAGAAAATATACCCATTTTATAAGATCGCAATTCCATATGAATTTATACAGTGAAAAACATAAGAATGATGGTCTACTCCTAAATAGCAGAGGGACATAAGCTGATACGATTTTGTATGAATGGCATAGTTATTTTATGAGGTTGCTGTATGAAATGAAATAGTATGATGTGATTCATACATAAACATGATTTTTTGGTTATTTGGTTATTTGGTTATTTACATTACTTAATGTAAATAAGTAATGAACTCCCCTGAGATAGTGAATAACCGGCACCATAATCATGTGATCAAATCAAACTATTAAGACTAGTAATCAACATAATTGACATACAAATTGTATTTTGTTGTAAGAGAAACTATCTGCACTTATTTCGGTTAAATATTGTTTATTGTAATAAATTAGTTACTTCCAGTTTTTTGACAGTAACTAATGGAGAACCACACTTTCTCAAATAACCAAAAGTTTCACTTCGTATTCATTCAGACCCTTTAGAACACAAACAAACAACACACTTCCCTGACATTAAAATACCATGGCGACAACAGTTACCGACAAACACCACAAATAGCTTTTAAAAATATTGCTAATTAAACTGGAGCGACCCAAAGTGCCATCACTGCCACTTAATTCAAAGAAATGAATCAAAATGACAGACATACACCGACGCTTCTTAACTTCAAAAGTCTCAATTAATAATTTCTTAATTTGCTTTACTCAATGTAGCAGCTATGGCATTTTGGCGGAAATTCTGGTTACCCCTAGGGAAATGTTGCAGTTGAGGGTTCAGACAGTGTTCTAGTTAACCTCTACACATGATACGGGAAAGTTGTTTGTATTTTAAATCCCGCATTCTTCCATTAAGCGGTCGCTGTGGGTTTTAAAGGATTAATGACCCATCCGAGAAGTTCTTTTGATCCGGACTCACCTGAGACACGAGCGGGATGAGCGTTTGTTCCACCGAGCGAGTTTGGATCTCCAGCCCGCGATCAAAGTTCCCACCGCCGCACGGAGACGAAGCCATTCCCGCCGATCCGACCCCCTCGAGCGCTCACCACAACACTGAGTTCGCTGGGAGTCTCTCAATGCTGCAAGCGCGTGTTTGGTTTAGTTTAAAAGATCCCTTCGTCTGTTGTCCACTGCATTCCCCGCGCACTCGCTTCTGAGTGAAGGACTGTTTATGTACATGCAATATACCAAACTACAACCACAGGGCTGACTGCTGCAGCCACTGGCGAGACTGTATCAGAGAGAGAGACACATACAGAGAGAGAGAGAGAGAGAGCGTGATCAGAGGCAGACTGCGCGCAAGCGGCACAATATGTCTTTGCCTACAGCAATATGAGAGACAGAGTGTCTCTCTCACTAAACTTTACATTTTTACTTTGTTTCTTACTGTTGTCGTATTCACTTTTACCTTTATATTTTGTCTTTTTCAATTATTAATGTTATTAAAGGCATTAGGTTTGTAGCTCTTAGAGCACATCTGTCAGTTTTATCTAGTCTAGTGTACTCAAAAGTGTACAGTTAGTAGTATTTTTAAATCATTAATAATATTAAAATGACGATATTAATATAATATTAAAATTATTACATTTTACTTAACTTAAATGTATTGTTTTGTTATCCTTCGTAAAAATAAATGTAATACCCCCCCCCCCCCAAAAAAAAATTGATGAATGTATTTTAATCTTTTGACCCAATATAGATCCCTAGTTGTGCTACTTTTATTGTAGTACTGTTACATTTATTATATTATCATAACATAAAATTATTAATTAAATTAAAGTAATATTTAATATAATATAATACATATAATTTAGTATAATATTATTAATATATTTTTGTATTATTAAATAAATACACCACCACCAATACATTTAAATAAAATAAGTTTTGCCCAATAAAATCTATTGACTTTTGCACAACCTGGCAACATTTAAAATTTCATTTTAAAACGTCATTTGTCAGCCCAGTACTTACCCCACATTATCATATTTAACTGAAACTGAACTGAGGACTGAGAAGGGTTTCGCTGCCTAGCAAAAGTTATTTTGTAACTTGATGTACGTGCTGCAAATGTTGTGATTTGAATTATTAATCCCATAAAGGTGCATAATGTATTTCCACACATTTCACACCAGCTCAACAACTGCTGCTGTGCATTTCAGTGGTGCTGCGGAAGCAACAATAGTCCATTTATTAAATGCTAATTGATGTTACTAATCTCATCACAAATGCAGACCGTGCCCCAAATGTCTCAGCCTGTGATTTTCTCAGTCTCTTTAGAATGAAATGAGGCGATTCAGCGTTGCTCAACGGTTTGCAATGAGCTGTAAACCTCTTCTGCCAGCTTCTAAAATGTTATGCATGGGATGGACATCTTGTTTGAAGCGGGACAGTCTTTTCACAAAAGCTGTGAAAGCCTATAGAATATCATTAATGGTGTTCAGATGGTTAGAAAGTGATTCCTCCTGAGATTTCATCAGTTGAGTTAGCACTGACCTACTTCTCAGGAGATTAACAGCAAAGTTACTTCAGGTATGAAAGGTTATTTAAAGAGATAGTTCTCCCTTTAGGATTCTGTGACATTCTGTTTCATGTGGAACACAAAAGAAGATATTTTTAAGAATGTTTAGACCTTTTGAGCTCCATCTTTAAATAATGCATGCCTCTAACCATAAATGTTCCTGAAATGTGTGAACTGAGCTGTTAGTGTAATGTTCTTGAAGAAGTAACCAGCTTTGTTTAAGTGTACAGCAGTAATTCAAGCTTCCAGGGATGTGTGTTTCCTCTGAGTCACGAGTATCAGGTGACATGAGAACACTTCCTCAAACCAGAGCAGCTGGAGCAATGGCCAAATAAACTCCTCTACTAAACCACACAGGGACTGTGAGCCTCGAATGTGGTTAGTTGTTATCCAGTAAAAGTACAGAGGTCTACCACTTTGCATACTGTAGGCTAGAAAGCTGAAAAAATGTCAAATGTTTTCTCCAGTAGTACTTATAGTGTATGACTTTATTTCTTCTTTGCATGCAGAACATTTTGAAGGATGTTGGTAGCTAAAGAGTTTCAATTCCCATTCTATTGTATGGACAAAAAATACAATTGAAGTCAAAGGGAAGCAAAATTGCTTGGCTACCAAGATTCTTCACAATATATTCACAGTGTTGGAACAACATTAAGCGGAGAAAATGATGACAGCATGTTCATTTTTGGGTGGATAATGCCTTTAAAGTCATCAATATGGTAAGCCTGATGCTTTAAATCATTGTGCAGTTGGTTGCACCTTTATGGAAAGGGTCTACATTATTCATCCTTGCATGCCATTGATTTGGGGAGACAACTGATCTATAATGTGCCATTAATGACTTAAAAGTTGAAGGGTATTATCTTTTTACATTTTAATTATGAATAATTTTACATATAAATTATTTTATATACAGAAACTGGTTCTGTGGCACAAGACTATCTTCAACCAACCAACGCAAGACTAAAGCGTTCGGGAAAACTGTCTGAAAGCAGTCACTTTTTTACTACTTTGTTTGACGATGTTAGTAGCACAGAAATAGAAGAAGAACAAGGGTGAGACATAGTTCTGTGATTAATTGTTGATTAAATGGAAGCAGATCTGAATGCAAGTTTGTAGCAGTTGCAAAAAAAGATGTGGGGTTTAAGTGGACTATATTATCTGCATTACCAGAGAGAAGTCACCAGAAGATTGACTTTGATTAAAACTTAAAAACAAAAACATCTGGACCAATACTAAGCATTTTTAAAACGGACATGGTGAATTTAAATTTTCATGCAGACCCCTCATCAGAGACCAGATATTTGCTCATGGCTGCAGCTACTGTACTTGGATGCATCCTCAGTAGAACAGACTGCTTTTTTCTGCACTTCCTTCACTCGTCTTAGAAATGCTGACAGCATTTTCTCCCTTCTGAGTTCCCTGTGTTGCTCGGCGGCACAAGACGAGGCAATGTACAGAATGTAGACATCATAAATGAAGGGACTTAGGACAGAGAAAGGAAAGTGCAAAGTGAGCACATTCATCACCCTGGAAACATGGATCTGCATTCTAGCAGAGCGTCAGATTCAAAGTGAATCTCTAAGCCCTTCTCTACCCCTTAGTCAAACTGATTACAATACCCGTCATTTGTGGGTCATTGCTAGCAGACAATCTGATAGTCACAAACTTAAGTGAATGTAAATGACTTACTGCACTAGAGAAAATCCAACCCAATGACTGTTTTGAATAATGTTGGTTAATACAAATGTCTTAAGGCCTTTTCTGGCTGGAGGATGAGTGAATTGCCTCCTCAGCAGTGTCAGCATAAAACCCTGTGAAGTTTATTTAACCCTCAGGCAGCAAGAAAGATACTTGCTACTAGTAAGCTCTTGTTTTGTTGCACATTTCTAATGAGACATAATCATCAATGAAAATCCACACTTGAACTCACATTAGTACTAGCTGTATTTTATTTTGCAAATTTGTTAGCATCTTAGCTAACAAATGTGTCCACAGACATTAAATCCTCCCTATAGTGGTTTAAAAATGGTTTACGCACTATTAATTGATAAAACAATTACATTTTAATTCAAGTCACTACTTTAGGCTAGCTTTATATAAAAACAATAGAAATCTAGGGTATGTCCTCACTTAGATGGTGAGGTTATATTTACAAAACATTACGCCTATGGAATGTCCTCATAAAACATGGAAACCCAATGTGTGTGTGTGAATGCAGGTGTGAGTGTGTATTTCTATGTATGTATGTATGGAGTTTGACCTCACATACTTGCTCACCCATCTATGTGGGCCATAAAGATAATGATAATACTGTCTCTAAAGCAGGAGAAATAATTAGCTTTTGCTACAAAGGAGGAAAATGAGGGACAGGTAGTGGATTCCAATACTTATGAGAGGTTTATGATGATCATTTGAAGTCTAGAATATTTTGAAACACAAAAAAACATTTGTATTCTATCCCATTGTAAATTCCATTGTAAAATGCTTCGCACCAGGTTGCGCAAACAATTACGTCTGGAAGAAATATGATGAACCGAAGATAACCTTTTGACCCCCAGAGGTGGAATTTATTTCAGCCTTTTGCACTTTGAATCATAACCAACAAGCACACATACTAAAATACATACATGTTAAAATGTATGACATTCTTTCATATTAATATTAAGACTACTAATAACACTTAAAATAATACAATCTAAATATTGTTCATATAACTACTTTTCACATTATACAACTGAATGAATTCTTTTCAAGTGAATATGTATTTATTTATTGATTTTCTTAGATCTTAGATCCTCTATTCTTTTAGCTTTAGAAGATCTTTGAAGGTTATTTATTTGTTGCCAGATTCCCTCTTCGGTTTTAATCATTTATAAATCTCTACGTTCTCACAGGGATTATACGATTGTTCTTCGTAATCCTTACCGAATGAAACAAATTCTCTGCGAGTTCCTCATTTCAGAAAGCAAGAAATGTTTGTGACACAAAGCAGGGAGTGGTTTACACTTACAGTGTTTGATAATAAAGAGTCAAAGCAGTAATAATTCAGGACTCCAGAACAGTCGTCGCCTGGCCTGTTGTCGTTAATCATCTGTCTCAAAGATCCAGAAGCAACCATAGATTATTGTTCATGATCTTGTCAAACAGTCAGCGGGAAACTCTTTCTGACAAAACTGTCACAGAGCCTTTGCAATCGATGCCTGGCAGCCCTTTTTGGATCTGCCCGTGTCTGACAGAAGAGCTCGGTTTAGACAGGAAGTGATATGGGGGGTGATGGTGCTTTACATCTGGTCAGTAAATGAAAGTGCAATCAAACTAATTATTTTACACATCCGAGGCAGTTTATAAGGTTCTGCATAAACATTATTATAGCACCTTGTAAGATGTAAAGTGATGTTCCATTGTAAAATAGGATGTGACAGGTTTATTGCTCAACTGTAGGGTCTTCATAACCAGAGGGCTCAGTGATAATCTTCTTTTCCTTTCAAGTGTTTAAAGAACGTCTGCACCAAAGAGAATTTCAAGAGAGGTTTTGCAACATAAAGCTTTAGTGTCTTCTGTGCTTTGTATTACGGTATTTGCTTTATTGTTTATGGAGTCATGTCTATACTTCTGGGTTTGTTGGCAATATGATAGAATGTTAAACCAGGTTATGAAAACACATGCATCACATCAATTGCCGCCAGGCTATGTAGCTTTTTCTCATGTTGTTATTCCTTCAGTGCACTTGATGTCATTGACTAATAGCGCTTTTATAAAGCTTTTGCAGTGGTATTTTTCTGAATTTATTGTACATTTGTACAATCATAGAATCACTGGTCGCTGCTTAGTTAATTAGCCTGTATATCTAGCTCCATCTACTGGTGATGGAGTGCTATGACTGTAAATGTCTCTGCACCTGACATCATTGGAATGCTTCACCAAAAAAAAAAAAAAATTTTTGCTGAAAATGTACTTACCCTCAGGACATCCGAGATGAGTCTTCATCAGAACAAGATTTAGCGAAATGTATCGTTATATCACTGGCTCACCCATGAATCCTCTGCAGTGAATGGGTGCCGTCAGAATGAGAGTCCAAACAGCTGATAAAAACATCACAATAATAGACAAGTAATTCACACGATTCCTGTGTGCTGAGTTTTAAACAAATCTCTCTTTAAGGCATTTTAACTTCAAAACTGCTTCCGGTTAAAAAGCTAAAATGTTTAGCAAACCTATGTTCGATGTTGGTTCTTTTCATAAGATCAGAAATCATAAAGTAATGAATAGAATATGGAATTACTGTACATTTGGCGACTAAGTAATTTTATAAAGTAAATTAATTTAGATAAACAATATCTATAATGTGCTATATCTAATGGGACACATGGTGTCACTGCTTTCCTGTTTTGAGTCACATTTAGAAATTAGGTTGTGTTGATGACAGTTTTGTGACAGTGTTTCTTACATACAGATGCGCACACAAAAAAATAAAAAATAAAAATATGTTTAAAATCACATGCACTCACAAGAATGAATTTTTACATTGACATTTGTTACAGAAAACGTTTGCTTTGTGTGATACTGTACCGACGCCACTAGGTGTCGTTATATGTTTGAGGATCACTGGTCAATGAAGCAATGCAGTATAAACACATAATTACTGAGGGTATATACTAAAAGTTGATGATTGTATATATTAATCGTTATCGTTTTTTCCCTCAATAAACTTCTGCACACATACGTATGACTAACTAACTGACAACTGGTCTTAGATTTGGGTATCCATAACTGTGGCTTAGCAACAAGTGCAGACACAGATGCTGCTGTGTTAATGCTGTAATTAGGCTACCGTTTTTAATAATCTGTGTAGCTAAAAACAGGCAGAATTTGTTTTCTTTACTGGTGCATTCAGTCTAGTAGCTAAATTGCATGCGTCATTAAAGGTTATGCAACTAATTTGATTTACAGTCCATTCTCCTGAAAAAATTGTTTAGACCAATATTGAAGCATAACTAATATTTGACTCATGCTCGTTTTTATTTTTACTGTATGTGCAGTCCTATGTTTTGTGAACAGGATTATGGCATTTTGGTAGATTATCAGATCTCAAAGGAAATGGCAGTTTGTGGAAGGTATCAGAGATGGAAAATATTTCAGAATCCATTTATCCTGTGAGAAAATAGAGCCAGTACAATGTCTTGTCTGAATGCTTCCGGTTATGTGACAGCATTGCCAACTGGCAAATAAGTCATATGAAGGTTTATGTGGAAACTTGTCTCTGATACTTCCAAAGTAAAGTTTAACATGGCTCGCTGCCTTAAGATTATTTCATAACAGCATATTTATTTGTGCTTCCTTCTGAAGATGATTTATTTTCTCTTTTTTCCAGTGTAATTGGAGAAATGTGGTCCTCTCGAACACCCATGGCGCTAAATCAGCCCTCTTAAAATTATATCACATTAGTTAGTTCCATATCTCGGTCTTCTATTATAACTATGATCAAATACCAAAATAATTAAATATAGACCATTATGTCACCAGTGGGAAGCATAAAGTTTAAAGGATCATATGGAAGTTAACACCATTGTCCACCAACAAGAGCACATGTAGTTCATAATTAGACAGACAAATAATAATTATTTTTGGCCCTGAAGTTTCAGATGACACTAAGTTTCCATTCTTTAAATATCATGTCAAGACAGTTGACTCTGAGTAAAATGTTTTCTGACTCTGTTATATACTGATCACAATATTATCATCTAATTAACCAAATTTTATTCAGGCATCCTCAACAGTTTTCACACTATATCAGTTTTTTGCTGTAGTTTAGAAAATTATAATAAAATATGACAAGAACTTAAAGTTAAACTGTGTCAGAATAAATTCATCTTGATAATGTCAGATAACTTTGATAGAAAGGTATTTAATGGATTACAATCAACCACAAATTATTCAGCTGTTAAATTTAAGTACACGATTAGATAATAGTCTACCAGTTTAGGTCAACCCAAGCAATGTATGTGGTATGTATGTGGTGTTTCAATAACTTTTGGTTTGACTGTAGCTCTCAAATCTATAATGAATATCCCAGTTCCATAATAGTATTTAGATTTAAATCAAGAACCTTATCAAGAACAGTATCAGTTCCAAACACTTGAGACATTTCCTAAAGTTTGAGTTCCTGTCGAGACAAAAACACTGTTGATGATGAATTGAACAGAACGACACAGGCCAAATCTCAGATGATAAAGAGAAAACAGATTGTTGGCTCAAACAGAGTTCCACCTGCCTGCCATAAACTACTAAACTAAACCCTGCATCACTCACCATGCATACGTGGCTGAAGTGACAACCTCTGTTTGCAAACTTCTTATGCTTAATAGAAGCATTGCCTTAACTTGTAAAGACATAAGGGAAAGTACACTAGTAATAATGACAGAATTCTCATTTTTGGGTGAACTATCACTTTAAAATGCACATTTAAGAGCAATATTGTTGATTTCAAACACCAGAGTGATATTATTTGAGTTTCCAAAAACAAACAACTATAACTATCTAAATGTCATTTCTCATCTGCTATGGAAAAAATATCTCTGAATGGGTGCTGCCGTATAAATGTATTATTTTTATAAAGGGGATGTTCCCTATACTGAGAATTTTTCTCAGTTTAGCAAATGTATCTGTGAAGCATACCTTGACCAATATAGATGCTTGACAGAGTGGATAAATATAAATACTCTGTAAGCATATTCACTCACTACTGCAAGTGATACAATAAATGCTGGTAGTACGGCAATGCACATCTGGAACACATCTGCTTCCTCAAACGGAAGGAAAAGTGTTTAAATGTGCCTTTCCAACGCATACTCCTAGGTACATGCTCTCTTTCCCCTGCATAGGAAGACTCATTACTCACACATATGAATGACAGAATATTTAATCTTCAAAGTTCACATTGCTCTGTCTGAACCCTTGAAAGCCATCCATCTAGACACAAATGCTTGCAGAAACACATTCAAAATAAAAACATATTTTGTTATTTATGCCAGAAAAAGGAGTGGAAATGGCCCTGCTAAAAATTTCTCCATTTAAATTGTACTGAAAAGCAGCAACAAAGCAACATTTATGTAATGTTCAATACTAAAGTTACAGCCTCACGTTAATTTAATGCAACCTGCAAGCAATTTGAGTATAATGGAAATGTCAAGACACTTAGGTCATGTCACAGTTGAGATTAATTGGAAAACTATATTGACATACAGTAGGAAATGTTTTACTGATCACACGGCAATATGATAGAACTTTTACGGGCATCTATTACTCATCCTTCATGTTTTTTGTGATCTGTCACTTGCAGACAAGAGATGTGACTTGTCTGCTATGATACTTTTTAAATAGCATTGCAAGATAGATGTGTATTTGTGGCTTTTTAAATGGGTGTCAGAGCCAACACTTTATAGCTACTTGACCAAGACCAAGACTCCCCATCTCATTTACAGTGTCTATGCACGACAAAATAAACGGAAGCAGTATATAAACTGGGTCACGCACAAAACTGCATGTTAATATAATTTCTAGTCCTCACAACTACACGCTCAAGCTAACATTTGTTCTTCAACACACAGCCTGTTCATTAAATTTACTCTTAAGATATTTTAGCTTCATGAGTAAAAGAGATCCTCCCATCATGAAAAGCATTTCCAAGCATCTTTAAAGGGGAAACCTGTTTAATTTTTCATATGCCAGGGTCCATCCTAAGGTTTAGACAGCTGGGCCGGAGGCTAAATTACATCAAACATATTATGTTCAATGACACAAAGTTCAACACTGGCTCTATTCTTATTCGCAGTCAAAGGAAGAGCAGACATGTGCATGTTTTTATAATCAAAGGCCTAAACCACCACATACTGCTTTTGGTGTTTTGCTTGATCCCGAGGCCTGTTAGAACATTACACAGATGTTAGAGATGTTACCACAGCAGAAAAGAAGAAGTTTTTATCTTCATCTACCACATCAATCCCACCTGCCCTTGGGGTCCAGCTCTAGCTGTTTAGGAACAAGGTCCAGGAGCATCTACTGCAATGATAGTATCTAATAGCATTAGTTGTTGTTTGAGGCCTAAATGTGAGATAAGATGCTTGCTGTGGGAAATATCTGTCTCAGACATGCATTCTTCTGGTCATGTGTTCATTGGCAATTATATGAGCATTATGGTTTCAGATTTACCTTTGATCTGCACCCTTGATCTCCTCCCACCTTTGGCATAGTATGTTCAACACATGCTATATGCATTTTAACCTCTTTATATTGTCGGCCTATACAGATTTTGAGTTGATTCTTTTGAATGGTCATTGTAGGACTGTCAACAATTTTAGACAATCAGTTGAGATCACGCACTCATGAATTGACAAAAGTAAATTACAATGTCCATTAAAGCAGCAGCAGGAGAGGGCCTGTAATATATATATATATATATATATATATATATACATAAATATCAAACCAACCATGTGTGCACATATGTTACATATGTGAGCTCCATATGCTTTCATAAAACTGGTCACAAAAAAGAGAAAACACTTACTCATACTTGATCCAAACAGTGCAATCTGATAAAACTTGCAAGCACGAGGCTATTTTTAGTTGCATGTGGCTTTCTTTAACTAGTTTAGCTGACCACGTGAGAGGTAGTTGTGATCTTTCCATAAAACAAGCTGAGCTGTACAACACAAGGGTATAGTCTTAGCTTTTGTGAAGAAGGATGAGTCTGTTTATTTTGTGGGAAAGCAAGCAAAACCACTTGTTTGCATGCTGAAATAACCCAGATTCAGACACATAAACATCCGTAATGCTCATTTAGATAATCGCAATCTGTCAGTGTGAATCAAACTATACTCTCTTTCAGCCAACTGACTGAAAAATCTTGTGAATGCTGTGAACAAACACAGCATTATAATGTGAACCTTTTTTTTTTGTACGCAAGTTCATTATTTACTAAAAAATACAATAGTTACTATTTTGTCATGTTAATGAAATTGTAGTACATCTGTCTAAATTAAATTATTTTGGACAAATAATACATTTTTCACTTTTTTGTGGAAAATGTTCTTGTTTTATATTAAAACCATTTCGCAGTTACTGCAGAATTTGCCCCCTATATTTGTTGAATATTTAATGGTAATGGCTTTTTGTGTGAATTGAAATTTCACAGCCATTGAGAAATGACTATTACATTTATTGCAACAATAAACATCGCCATTAGATGATGAAAGGTTAATGTAATCGTTAGTCTTTAATCTAATGTCTTTGTTTCAGTCCTCTTTAAAGCTTGCGTTGCTTGAGCTAAATGTTTAATGGGAATTAATGTCTCTAATTAACACTCCATATGGTTACCATTAAGATTTGACTGCCTAATGCCCTGTGAACACAACATGAGCCAAATAAAGCCATGCCATTGAGAGCTTGTTTGTCTGGCTGTTTGGATACAGAGACTCAATGTGCTTCTGCGCTGCAGTTCAGATTTAAAATATTCAACAGTTACAATTTCCAATGGTTTTCATGTCCAGAAGAACAATAAACAAAATAACACGCTGCAAAAGGAAAAATTTAAATATAAGAGAAAGTGTCTTGTTCCTTTAATTAAACGTGCCACCTACTAGTTTCAAGAAGGAAAACAATGGGTCTTTGATAAAGACATATGTATATTAAATTATAAGTGCTTACAGATTTACACTCATGAACAAATATTCACAAAACAGTCAAGTATTGCTTTAAAATTTGTTCCTGTAACATTCTATCGCTGCATTATTTACTAACATTTTGGCTTCAGTGTTTTTAAGGAAGAAACTGTGCGCTTCACAGTTCAAAGTTAAAAGATAAAATAAAATCCATGCACATCTTTGGTGCTTATCTATATAAAGTAAATCAAGAAAAAAGTAGTGTCTCAACATTTTTCTTGATTTACTTTAATAGTGAAGTTTAATAGTGAAACATACTGAAATTGCATAGGGTAAATCTCAAGAAACATATCTGGGTCATATTTCACCCTTAAATCAAAAGAAATACATTTTACTGTCCTTATATAAGGCCAGTAAAATGTGTATATATATATTAATGTTTTAGTTGTATTGCCATTTAAATATGCTGTTTTAAATAATAAATAAGAATCTAATGAATCACCACTGAGAATAATTGGAATTTAAAAATAAATACTTAAAAGTAAAGCATCCAAACACATTACAGTAAATGTGAAAGAGTCACTTTTTTCTATTTGATTTTAGGGTGAAATTATAGAAGCCAGTTTCCATCAAAGAATAAAGAAAAAGAAAAATATGAAAAAAATAAAGGTATAGTGCCTTTTTAACTCACAATTTTGACTGAATTCAGAATTATGAGACATAAACTTATAATTCTGAGAAAAGTCAACTGCAAAATGTTAATTCACAATTGCTAGAAAAAGTGTCAAAATTTGTGAGATAAAAATGCAAAAGTGCAATTACTATTTTAATTTTTATTCCATGGCACAAACAACAACAACAAAAGAATGTTAACTCAGAATTCAGAGAAGAAAAGTCAGAATTGCGAAATGTAAACGTACAATTATGACATGTAAACTCAGAAATGGCAGAAATGGCTTCCATAGAAAAGTGACCTGGACATGTATGTGAATAATTAGCTTAACCCAGTGCAGAAATATTACAGTCCACTCCATAGCAATGTGTTGGTAAATATTAAAAGATTAAAAGTCTACACCCATGAGTTAATAGTCCTCATCTTCAATTACACTACTGTGGTTAGGCATAACGTAGACAGACTTGCTCTTCTTTTTTCGGCCTTTGGCGTTCTCTAGCTCAGATACTGATGTTAAAGACAGATATGCGGCTATGCTGCTCCTCACACCATAGCTCATCATGTTATCTTTGCTGTCCACATTATCCAGTTCGCTTGGGCTCATCAGCTCTGACCTATTCATGTGGAAACATACAAGTCATTCCATACAAGCTCAGCAATTGGAAATGATTAGCAGGATCTAAAAAGACAGAGACGTACTTATTCACTTTCTTCCAATCCATGTTACGGCGCATTACCACAGGAGGAGCTTCCTGGGTTGTGCTCGGGGCAGGGTTGGACAGAGTCAGACACGGAGTGCTGAGAACACAACAGATACCATCCGAAGAGTCTGAGGGAAAACCAAAACACATTAGCATTAATGTACCATATTACAAGCAGAACATCAGAGTTTTGTCTTTAGCTCTCACCAGAGTAGTGATTGACCATGTCCTCCAGACACTGAAAGGTAAGCCGTGGGGAGATGTAGTACCAGCTATTAGTCAGACGGAATATTTTATAGTGCTTTATGGTCCTGTGTCTCACAGAAAGAGAATATACACCTGCAGGGAATAGAGGTTATGACTGCATTGTCTTTTTCACTTGCACTGACACAATGTTGTAATATGTGTAAATGGAAAACTTTCTGTGGTTGGTACGCAACAGTAGAAGACACTTCCAGGTACTTACCTCTTTCTCTCGGACTTTCTCTAATAAGGAATGATCCAACACTATTACTAGGCAATGACAAAAGCTCTTCTGCCTTCTGTCTGCTAATCCCCTCAAACAGCCATCTTTAGAAACGTAACATAGTAAAGAGGAAACGATGTTAACAACTGAAAACAATGACTTCACCATTCAGTGTTATAAAAATAACAATGTTTTTCATAAATAAATGTTTGCATGGTGTTTACCATGATATGGTTTATTAACTGTAATGAAAGAAAATCAAAAGATGTTCACTCTGATTCAAAAGTTTTGGGTCAGTATTTTATTAATTTTTATTTTTTTTTTGAAAGAAATTATAAGTATTCATTATTAGTATTCAAGTGACAGTAAAGACATTAACAATACTTAAAAATGTATACATTTCAAATAAATGCTGCAAATAAAAGCTCTTTTTAAGAATCCTGAAAACGTGTTGTGTTTTCAACAAAAGCGGCACAACTGTATTCAACAACTGTAATATAAAAAAATATTTCTTCAGCAGCAAATCATTAAATTAGAATGATTTCTAAAATATCATACGACAATGAGAATTTAATTAACATAGAAAATTATTTAAAATTGTAATAATATTTCACAACATCGTTTTACGTTTTACCGTAATTTGATCAAATAAATGCAGCCTTGCTGTGCATAAGAGATTTATTTCAGAGAAAAAAACAAAAAACATACTGACCCCAAGCTTTTAAAATGGAAGTATAAATAACAAAGGCTTTATAGTATTCTGAAATAGATTACAGGAAATAGTCTCATGCAACATTTATCATTCGGTACTTATTGTATTCTGTCCAGACGTTATTTTAAATCTGGGAATATATTTCTAGGATCATCATGAAACATACATCAATAAGGATAATTAGTCTAAAATTACCCATGATAAACCTTTGCCACGTAATTAGTTGGAATGTAATTCTCAGTTCCTGTTTGAAGAGAACGGACTTTCCACCAGCAACCTTCTCTGTAAAGCATTGACAAGTAAACAAATAGTCATTTTAATCATTAAATCATTAAAATTTAATGGGTTGCGTGCGTAAACATATATTATTAAAATACAAATGAAATATGCATTTCACAAACTGCCAATGCACATTAGCAGGCATTTATTGTTATATAGCATCAAACACATTGTATTTCACTGAAAGAACACTTACTCAGAGAGACCTTTGAGTTTGTCCCCTATCCTAAAGATCGGTTCACTAATGTCTCGACATGGGTAATCACTGAGCACCACAAGACTGTCACAGTCTGTAATTGTAGATTAACAAACAGTATAAATAATGTCAAAGACCCACATTAATACATATTTAAGCAACAGACTTCCCATACAGCAGATGACGATCCACAGCCTACCTTTAAACATGGTGTCAAAGTTGTTAGGCTCTGGGTTTGTCTTTTCCTGCCTTATTACATTGCCCATGATGGCCGTTTAGAGGCCGCAGCTCTACAGATGCTGGAATATTAAATGCGCGTTTTTTAATAAGAGTTTTGCTTGTGATAATTCAACAGTTATTGCAACAGTTGTATTCATTTTGCAACTTCCTCTCAGCTAATATGTTATCTCTACCAAAAAATAGAACAGGGAAGCTGCGGAGAGCCCAAATCTACCCTTATTTTCCACTAAACTTCTTCCTGACAATGTCAATATTTAACTTGCATTTCTACAGTGCAAACAAAAGGTCGAGT
Organism: Enteromius mattozi; assembly: GCA_032359235.1. Lineage (NCBI taxonomy): Eukaryota > Metazoa > Chordata > Actinopteri > Cypriniformes > Cyprinidae > Enteromius > Enteromius mattozi. The sequence goes on from JAUMHE010000072.1 coordinate 8,069,360, forward strand.
ATCTGTTTTTTTATGATCTTTTTATGGTTATGTATTTATACCTTTTTAAACCATTTATTAGAAAATTTTAACCATAGCCATAAATTGCCTTGTTTGCTTGGGTCTCATCACTTAGGCCTTCAACCAACCTCAATTTTGGCATAAATGCATGGTATGTGCACTTTTTTATTTCTCATAAATTCTTAATGTAATATTCTGTAAACATTATGAATCAAACCATGCATAGAGTGAGGTTACTAGAACTAACTAAATGGATAAGACTCAAACAGTATCTTTTCACTTGACACTTTTTTTCCCTGAAGCGAACACCGTATAAATGTCAAAACTACATTTTTATTTCCCACTCCACACTAACAGAAATATGCTAGGCACATAAATTAGTTTTCTTACCTCTCACTTGAAGCAATTAAATATCCATGTTTCCTCCAGAGGGCAAAGCTTCAGTTCTGGCTGGCTGCTCCCAATAAAGTTGAAGCAGGTGGTTCGGAGTAAAGAAATACTGGCCAGCAGTGAGAGCAGTTGTGTTGTGAAAGGCCTGTACTGCTCTGCAGGCTTATCTAAACTGAGCGCCTGTCTACTGAAAACAGCACACAGCCACATACTTCCTCTGGTAAAATGAGGAAGAGTTCCCTAACCTTTTCTTCCTCCATCCCCTCAATGTGCACCAACAGAAATGACTACACATTTTCAATGCAAATAAATGCAATATACAGTATAGCAACCCATTTTTAATGCAAATAAGTACAGTTTGCAATTCTTTGCATTGAGGTTTACGATTTAAATGTGTGATTTTGATGCTTTCAGTATCACAGAGTGCTCAAATGGGTGTTGTGCAACTTCCTGTGTATGGCATTGGTGGGTGAATGTCTGGGTGTGAGTGCATAGATGTGTGAGTTTCTGTCTCAGAAGCACAACGTATATAGCTACATGGCTTTAATGATACAAAATTTAGTGATAAATACTAGCCTTTTAGCATTAGCCTTAGTGTTTTTATTAGCTTTAAGTTTCGTATGACCCTGCAAATCCACCTACAGTACATGATTTACAATAAAAAGTGGCTACACAAATGAGAATTTAACATTTGTTCTCTAACTAACAGGTCATTTTTCCACATTTATAGACTTCAGCTGGAAAAAAGGAAGTGTGTCTGTTCATGCATGACTGTTTATGCATTCCTCATGCAACTAATACATGTGAAAAGTTAACACTAAACAAGCATCCCAATATGTACCCATCGCATAGCATATACACGCCAAAGTCATATACAAGCATGTATACCACAAGTTTTTGTTTTTATTTGCCATACTATTTATAGGCTCATTCATGAGATTGGGTAGCAGGCAAATCTTACAAGTCTGGCAAGTCTGGACACTTACAACATAGAATAAACTAGTTTTATAACTATATTTGTATCAAGTTTTACAGTTGATGATGCAAGCTGAAAAAGACTTAAAGCTGTGCATATATATTTTAAGACATTGAAATCAACACCATATCAAACAGTTGAATTCTTTGGACTGCAAAAATAAAAGCTACATGACAGATTACTCAATAGTATTTCTGCTTTCTAAATGTCTTTTATTGTGCAGTGCTATGAATATTCAACTGGCTGCTGGCCATGTCCAAGTACCTCATTTTCTCTGGTTTAGAGACTTAAACTTCTCTTATTTTTATAGTTTCAGAATTGTGTTTTTAGCAGAAACACGTCAAATTAAATCAATACAGTTAAATACCGGTTTAAACACGCTTTTAAACAGTTTTTTCAAGAATGCAACATTTGAATTTGTTGTCAGTTTGGCTGCCATGACCTTCCAGTCCCCCTGTTTTCTGTGCATTTTCAGAAAACAGAAAAGGTGCAGGATTCATTACTGCACATGCATTTATCAAAGTTTTATATAAAATAAATAAAGTATTACAGATCAAGTCAGAAGAATGGCCCAATTTTTATAAACACTAGAAATGCACCATCAAAAGTATGGAAAAGGTCTTAAATTCAAGGCCCTGATACACCCTGGCGCAAAGCGTGGTGCAGGTATTTTTGCTAGTTTCAGCAAAAACTAGTTTTTGCACTGTGTTGTTTAAATAGCAAATGCATTTGTGCACATTTGTGTACCCATGGGCATGCTAGTCTGAAAAAAAAAGAAAACTCACGGAAATTACTACTACAACGGATGTATGCGCGTTCGCGAGAGTCTTGGCTGACCTCTGTCCCGTCGTATGACCTATGACTTAAGATGTATTCATGGCATAAGCTCAGAAGAGAATAGCCAAGTGAAGATAGAGCAATACTAAACACCGGTAATGAATTAAAAGTAAAAGAAAAACAGGTCAGAGGACAAATGCAGCTTACGTCATATGTCGAGTCAAAGGTCAGTCAAGAAGCCGGAACTTGACTCTCTCGTGAATGCAAGAGTCAGTGTCACCTGTCAGTCACCAATCAGCCACATGCACATAAAACCACACACCACGCTTCAGTCAGTGTCCAGGCTTGTATCTACGATAGTGGACTCATTCCCCTGTGATCACGTAAGAAGTGAATACTTACCTGCCTACTTACCTGTGCTCCTTGTTTCCAGAAGTCTTCCAGTTAGTTCTTCAAGTCGTAATCTCCGTGTCACAGTGGTGTGTGGTTGTTGTCATCTCCCTGTGTCTTCGGTGTGGATTCCTCGCCGCTCATTGCTCCTGCAAGAGAAAGTAAATGGGCCGTTATTTATCGTCACCCATCCAGTTAAAGTAATTTAAAAATTACTACTTACCTGCCAAAGAACTCCATCACATGAACTGCCTTGAATTCTACAACTGTTAATAAACTTACTCATCTTTTATACTTACCACCTTGTTGAGTCTGTCTTTGAGTGATTCCACTACTGCAGTTCTACAATAACATTTTCATTATAGTTAAACTGACACAATTTTCCAAATTAAAATCATAGAGAAGATGATTATCGCTTTGGTTACGTTAAAGATTGGTTTACTGTCATTATATCGTAATAATGCACTGAAGTTAGATGTTTCTCTTGTGCTCTTGCTCTTCTTTTGGGCCACTATTGCCTCTTCAAAATGTCGCAGCCACAGGACCTCTGCTCTTCCACTTCTTTACAAACCCCCGAAAAGCACCAAATATCTGATTTAGATGAGCTG
>JAUMHE010000072.1:8085600-8107737 GCA_032359235.1 Enteromius mattozi
TGTGTGTGTGTGTGTATATATATAAACAACAGAATTGTTACCTCAGAATTCAAAGAGATAAAGTCACTTTTTTTTATATCACAATGTCTGTAACATGTAGGAATCTTGGAAAAAGAAACAAAAGCCTAAATGTGTCATAAACAGGAATCTGTCGGGACTTGTGTCTTACAGATTCACAGAGCATTTGCCCAGGATTCTTCTAAGATGCTGTCTATACCAGAGTCTGCCCCGGAGCCCTATAATCGCACCCAGTACTGCCAATGGCCCTGCAAATGTCCTAAAACTCCCCCCACCTGTCCACCAGGTGTGAGCTTGATCATGGACGGCTGCGACTGCTGCAGAGCATGTGCAAAACAGGTGGGGGAGGTTTGCCATGAAAAAGAAAACTGTGACCACCATCGTGGCCTTTACTGCGATTACAGCGCAGACAAGCCTAGGTACGAAAAAGGAGTATGTGCGTGTAAGTGTCCTTGTACTAACACAGCCTTCTTATTAACACTGTGTTCCGGTCTTAGATTAGATTACGATGAAGATTTAAAGGGTGGATTAAGGTGGCGGAACCCAGATAAACCAAGCCAGGGGATTCTGAGAACTATATTCTGTTCACCTTTTAGCACAGCACAACACATCACACACTTCTTTTGGTATTGTACCCAGTATGTATCTGATGAACTTGAATTCACTCGTTTTGCTCCTCGTTGCTATCCAGATCTGCCAGGCACTGGCTGTGAGCACAATGGTGTGATCTATCGCAATGGCCAGAGCTTCCAGCCCAATTGCAAATACCAGTGTCTGTGTGTGAATGGGGCGATCGGATGTGTCTCGCTGTGTAATGAGTCTCAGCCTCCCAGGGTTTGGTGCCAGAACCCACGGCGAGTTAAAATCCCCGGCCGCTGCTGTGAGCACTGGATTTGTGATAAGACCAGGAGGGGGCGCAAGACGGCACCAAGACACACAATGGCTGGTATGATCTCCACTGTCTCAAAAACTTCCTGCGAATGTCTGGAAACTCATTCTGGACAGTTAATTCGTTGATAATGGTTGGAACATGTCCCTTTAAGTCAGGGCTGGGCAACTTCGGTCCTGGAGGGCCGGTGACCTGCAGAGTTTAGCTCCAACCCTAATCAAACATACCTGAAGAAGCAAATCAATGACTTCAAGATCACTAGAAAGTTACAGGCTGGAGTGTTTGATTAGGGTTGGAGCTAAACTCTGCAGGACACCGGCCCTGGCCCTCCAGGATCGAAGTTGCCCACCCCTGCTTTAAGTGATATCTTGCACTTTAAAATAGAGAAGCAAGAATAAACCGTTTTAGACAGTACAATTTATTACTTTACTTTACAGCAGTGAACAAACTAATTAAAACTTACAATAGGATATTACAAGGAAACATGCTTCTACTGGAAATGGAAATATCTATAGTATGTATACATTTTGTACATTTATATTGTATTATTAAATTAATATTGTGTGTGAATGTTCTTGTTTATGCTACATTGAGGGGGCCAAATACAAGGATAGTAAAAACCTGAATTTTTTTTTTTTTTTAAGAAAGTGAATGATGTTTATCTGAAAATGTAACAGTGCAAACAGGTTTTCTGTAAGTGGTAGGTTTAGGGTTGGTTAGGGGATAAAAATATTGTTTGGTCAGTATAAAAGTGATGTAAGTAGATAGATAGATAAATATAGATGGATATAGATAAACTCAGAAATGAAAAAAAGCATTCATTGCGTTTTCATTCTTTCAGCCCTGTCTAGTGTAAAAGACAACTGGCACAAGAACTGTGTGACCCAGACAACCTCCTGGAGTCCCTGCTCAAAGACTTGTGGCCGTGGAGTGTCTTTACGTATTACTAACAACAACAAGCAATGTCAGATGGTCAAAGAGAGCAGACTCTGCAACATCCGGCCTTGCAAAGTGGACATCACAAAGCACATCAAGGTTTCAGATTCATTGTAATATGAAATATCAAATTTGTGAGTGACATGAATGACTATAGTGTATAAAAGGATGTGTTTTGACACTGTCTTCTTGGCCCTTTTTTCATCTCTCCACAAGCCTGGAAAGAAGTGCTTGAACATCTACAGGGAGGAAAAGCCACACAACTTCACTATCTCAGGCTGCACCAGTACAAACACTTACTGGCCCAAGTACTGTGGAGTGTGTACAGACGAGCGCTGCTGCATCCCTTACAAATCTAAGACTGTTGAGGTCGACTTTCAGTGCCCGAACGGATCTGGCTTCACCTGGCAGATCATGTGGATTAACGCTTGCTTCTGCAACCTGAGCTGTAAAAACCCCAATGACATATTTACAGATCTAGAACTGTACCATGAGAGAGGTGAGGTTGGAAACTGAGTACGAGACCTTGCAGAAAAGTCGATAGAAAGATTTGGGAGAAAGTCACAGGTTTTTTCCCTGAGCAAGAGTTAATATTTAATTGACCATCATCTTTGGAGTTTTTTTTGTGTGTGTGTGTTATATGAGACTTTTTCCTATTGGAAAAATTGATAAACCAATATATCCTAATGTATTATATTTTAAGACTATGTGGCTTATTGCAACCAAATTTTTCATATATGTTGAGTTATTTCAACCAAGATTATCCCAGCTTTTGTCATATTGTGACAAATCCTTTTGTACAAATGATGTAAGTGTAGATATGTCAGAAGACAATATCGTGTTGACTTGTTTTTAATTTATACAAATTCTATGTAAAGAAATATATACTGCTTTTATGTATTGATAATGTAGTTTTCATGCGTTTTCTACATTTATGCTCTTAAATGACACTGTAGTCCTTGGAGCAAGTGCCTTGTAAAGTTTGGCTTTCCATGTACTACAATGTTTTGCATAGACAGTTGTCAAACAGACAAAAAAAGTTGAGTAACCAGCTTTTTATTTTCCTTTTTTAAATAAATACAAACTGTTATTCCATTAAAAATGCAGTGCATCAGATTGTTTTACATCTTTACAAAGCAGAGTGCCTTACCAAGCTGCAAGCATTTGCTTTAGTGTGTGTGTGGAAGAGCAGGTAAGTTGCTTATAATATCTCATTCTGAGCGATCCTTCACTTTACTCTTTCAAAGCCTTGAGGAAAAAAAAAAAAGCATCCAGTCCCAGTAGAGGATTCCATGGCACATTTTGTTCTGTTGTGCTTGATTGCATAGAAATCATCATCATCATCATCGTCGTCATCATTACAAAACACCAAAAATATCACTCATATAAAGTCATTTTCCTGTATCCTTATATCTACAAATTGGTTTTGTTGAATTTAAACTAACGTTAAGATAAAATATTTGATCCCATAAAAATCATTTAAAATCACTTTCAAGAGCATCAATCACTGAGTTACACATATAACCCAAAATAACGGGACACTTCCAACAAGCAAAATGCAAATCAACACATTATGAGCTTAAACCTTAGTTTTATAAGGTAGGTTAGCATCATGAAAAAAATACCACCATCTCTACTCTGTGGTCAACCAATCCCTTTTCTGTTCAGTGAGGTCCATTTCAACATATACAGATTATACAAATTAATTATGCATTTAAACTAGCTTGTAAAAGTGGTATAATAACTTGACATAAGAAAATGATTTGCAGACTAGAGATCAACATAAATTTACAATTGTGCCCTTCTCAGTGCCCAGCTTACTTGGATGATGACCATCAAAACGTCTCTGTGCTGCATTGCCTCTAACAACAACAAGACAGCTATTGCGCAGGGTGCAAAAAAGAAGAAACATCTTCAATATCTCCATCCTTCATTCACTCTATCCACTCCTTCCTTAGCGTTTCCCCAGGAAATGTAGTCTTAAACTCAAGACACTTTGGCATAAATGCTCTCTGACAAATAAAAGAGTGCAAGACCCCTGAGGGAAACAGCACAGCGGCATGCGGCGGTCCTGTTGCGTGTGTAGTTAGTGGCAGCGCAGCACAGTCAGAACAGAGAGGTTAATGCATGTGTGAGATGGACCGGAGACGAGGTCACCAGTCTAACAGGACACTTCGGTGGACTTGGGAGCCTGGTCCACAGAACTGTCCATGTTGTCAGTGTGTGAACGTGTGCGTTGGTTGTCGGAGGTGTGGGCTCGGGCACGGCCCTCGTTGGTGTGGGAGCGACTGCGGTTGCCCTCATTAGTGTGCGACCTGCTGCGGTTGCCGTCGAAGGAAGTCACGCTGGATCCGGATGCTGTGCGGGAACGGACCAGGCGGGTCATGCTGGCAGAAGGCACTATGAGGCAGAGGAAGACAGATTAGGACAGCAGAACCTGATTTTGCGGAGTTCGACATGTTCCTGGATCAACATCTTTATTCACTCTTGAACAACATTGTGATTAACCAATCTGATTTGAAGAACCAGTTTATAGTTTTTGTGAAGTTTAGGCTTACAATCAGTGTTTGGTGCTTGTACATCAGTATCATTCATTTATCATTTCCTCCGATTTTAGGCATTACTCACATGGGTAAGGTTAGGTTTAGGTGTAGAGATATGGTCAAGACAAAATTTTTGGATTGAAATGTTGTTCCAGGGTCAACAAAATATGCTGACACAGGAACACATTAAACTCAGCAAAATCAGGACATGCGATTAGGATACATATTTGAACGTTTTTTGTTTTTTTTTTATACATTTGCTGTATGTTTCAAATGTATTTGTATTCATTTATTTCTATGTTTTTTTATGTATTTGTGTTTGTTTTTAATGTTAAAATTCTTGATATGAACGGTCTAAAAAATTAGTGTTGGTCAAAAAATTTTATAATTTAAAATAAGTCTCTTATGCTCAAATGCAAGGCAGCGTTTATTTAATCCAAAATACAGTAAAAACAGTAAAACTGAATTTTTTACAATTTAAAACTGTTTTATTTTAATCTATTTTAAAATGTAATTTTATTCCTGTGAAGTCCAAGCTGCGTTTTCAGCAGCCATTTCTTACATTTTTCAGAGTCACATGATTACTCAGAAATCATTCTAATATGTTGGTTTGGTGCTCAAGAAACATTCCTATTGTTATCAATGTTAAAAACAGTTGTGCTGTTTAATATTTTGTACCTACTTTTTCACTTCAATTTAACGGGTCTGCGCTGAACTTTTAAGAAAAAAAAAATCTTTCTTACCACTAACTTTTGAATGGTAGTACATATACAAGTTGAATCAGATTTCACAGTTGCTTATAAATTATACACTTCATTTTAAGAAAAATGTTAAGTTGAGCAAGTTATAAAACTATATCACACCACTAGAGGGCAGAATAGCCTAGTAATACAGTATATAATCGCTATTCTCTAACAAGCAATGGACCATGGGCATTCCTTATTAAGCCACAGCTGTACGGTCAAACAGATTTTACTGAACAAAAAGACAATATCAGTACTTACTGTAACCCATTCCTTGAATGAAGTACTTGAAAGCCTCTGTTAGCTTCCCAGGCTAAGGAGACAATAAAAACAGAAATCAGTTTATTTGACTACAACAACAGCTAATCAGGTCGAGGTGGAAAACAGATTTCCCTAAGTACATGTTGTGAAACCGGACAGATTCTAACAGCCGGTAGCAGCAGGTGGCCAGCAGAGTATTAGAACTGAGAACTACATGCCATCGCTGTCCGTAATGAGATTATAGCACGCTTCATCCCTAATAATCATCCTGTGCCTTGAGCAAACTAAAATGAATCTAAATGGCCATAAATGTTATGAATACACACCTGGTCGACCTGGGGCAAGCCTCCACAGTCAGCCATCTGACGAAAGAGAAGGGACATAAAATGTTACTTAAAATGCATGAGAAACACAAATGCGTCACTGCTTGGTTTTTGTTTCTCGTTTCTGTTTCATTCACACAGGTGTCTAAAACACCAAGCGCTCCATTAACTCCACTAGTCTCGGCACTTATCAGTGATAAATAGGCCATTTCAGACACCATAAAACCTAATTCTTAGTCCACCTGAGGGCGGGCTGTGGAAAATTAGGTCAGCTGAGGTAGGACTCAGCCCTGGAGCTGGCCAGTGTGGACCGCTTCTGCACTACCTGGGTAAATTAGTCACTAGATAATGCTGAGCTATCGGAATCTTATCAGTGCCTGACTTTTCCATGTGTGCTATAAATATATGCCAGCTTCACTGAAGTACACTCACCTTAAGCAGTGTGGTTTTGGTCGGGTCCAGCTTTGTGTTGCACTCAACCTGTACAGAAAACAGATATGTTAAACACATGCACATGCAGTGGATATAAAGGGTGGAGCAACAGTGTGCACAATAATAACAAGCATGGCAGTAATAATGAAGTGAAGATAGTTCTAGATTATACTTAAACCTACCACCACATCCACTGCAGGGGAACTGTCTCCAACTACCAGAAGTGCAGGACACCTGCAAACAGAGCAACAAAGTCATTACTACGGGAAATTGATCCTGAATTGTCTAGAGATTTTCCAGAGATTTTTTACATACTTTAGAGTTCTGACATTGACGTGGCCACCAGGTACAGGCCTCTCGATTTCCAGGTCTCTTCGGCTGTAAAGTGGAGGAAAACATTGATTAAACATTATCTCAATGTTAAATTAACTTTAAAGTTTTAGTAGCTGTGTTGTGTTTACCTGTTGTAGGACTTGACAAAGAGCTGCAGATTAAACTGGTTCATGTCGTTCACAATGTGGTGACGGTATCTGCCAATAAGGTCATGGTTCTGCTGGATTTCCTCCTGAATAAATAAGAAGTAATAATAACACTGATGTTAATATAGATTCTTCATTTCAAAAATTATCTAGATGTGGTTAAAACTTGACTAACCTTTCCGAACAGGTGAGAGATGATCATGTCAGGCATGGCATGGGTCCAACCAGAAATCTGTAATTTAAGAAAAGTAAGCCCACAACAGCGTGAAACTCTATACAACTTAGGAATTTTATATAAATTACAATCACAAAGTGGTTAGCACTCACTTTGTGTGCTGCCCAGTCCATCCAGCCCTCAGCGCATGGGTTGATGTTTATTAGCACAAGGCCTTCCACCATAGTAGGGTAATCCAGCTATAAAAGGAAACAGTATTTGTAAAACACATCTAAACCCCAGTTTATTAAATAAACAACTCACAAGTCAAGTATTTTTTGTTTCTTCACACTGGACATTCCTCAGCAGCTAAACTAGCTAAACCGAATGCCAAAATCCACAGGAAAAGAAACACTTTTAGCTCTTTATCCTGGTTTAATTAAAACATTAAATCACTTAATAATAATCAAAAAAGAAGTCACACTCACTGCAAACTTAGAAAGGATATAAGCACCCGCTCCAACAGCCATGCCGATCACACTCTTCAGCCTGTGCGGTTAAAGAAAACTAGTTAAGACAGAGGCACAATCTGAAATCTACTTAAAACTTAAGCAATCAACTCACCCAAAATGTTTAAGGATTGATGGAAGTGTCTCAGACAGTTGGTCCATGGAAGGGTACTCATATCTATAAAAATAAGCCATTATTCTTTTGCATTCATTTAAAATATAGATTATCACCTATGTGTCTATACATGATATAACTCACCCAGTGGAGAAAGTATTTGCTCCCTCTTGCTGTCCTGGTGCATCTACATGACACACAGCAAAGTGCTGCATGATCTCTTGCATATCCTCATGACCGAACAAGGTGTCAAAGCAGCTTTTATCTATTGAAGAAGTACAATTTTTGAATTAAAGCCCGTCTCCTTTAGAAGAACCTCTTGATTAATGTGTTGTAAAGCAACATGAAAAGATTTAGGGGGCATTTTAAACTGATAAAATCTTACGGTTCAGTCCAATATCATGGTAGGTGAGGATGACGGGCCTGTCACCCTTAGGAACCCCTTTCATGGTACAGTGGACTCTGCCATATGGAGTCTCCACATCATGTTCCTACATGCAACACGGTAAGAAAACGCTTATCAGCATTTGCTGAACCATCATAAGCAGCATTAATCTCGTCTGCAGTGCAACGTATTATAACAGGATATATATCTATGGCAACTTACGAACATTTTTTCTCTGTGCATATACCACCTTTTGGTTTTAAGAAAGTTGGTTTTAACTAAGTAGCCTTGCAGTTTAATGTATAATTTAAGGACAGGCACAATTTGGAAGCTTTCCGCAAATGAACCACAGACAAACTGCAAACATTTCAACACTCAATGCACTTATGTAATCTGCAAGATCACAGTCCATGAAAACGTTCTGCACGATTTCATAATATATAACTACACCTACCAATTTCACAAAGCATCAAACCCTAATTAAGATTGACGCAGCTAATATTAAATCCATTTTATAAACGTGTTCTATATGAGACAAATAAGATAAAATTAACAAAATGAAAAATGTACATGTACACAATATTACCAGGCTCTAATCTGCTAAATCCGCCTTTAAGGCATAAAGATATTGAAATATTATAAACAACAACGCTTAAAACATTGTGCACTGTTAAAAAGCACTACACAAATAATTTTGACTTGCATTGTTGTCCAAATCTAATCTTAGTCTTTAGACAATAAAGACGGCCAAAGAAAACCTCAAAAAGAACCAAATGCAACATGAATATTTCTACTCACAGCGACTTCTATCTCGAAAACTAATTCCATATCAGAGTCCTCCAGAACCATGGCTGCAGATAGTAATTAATAGTAGTGATGAGAATGAATAGGTAAGATCCGATTGAAAGTAAGCTCCTGTTTGCGCACTTTGCGAACATTCATCTGTGTACAGGGTTTTATACCCCTGTTGTCGTCGCTTGACATAAGCCCCATGCTCCCAGCATGCTTTGCACCAAGATCAAAACAAGTTAATTCTAGTTAACGACATCCGTAAATTGGATCAGCCTTTGTCAGATGCTTGGAGTACCCACCTCTAGGCCATCGGAAACTTAGGCAAGTGCAGCCAAACAAAAATGTGATGGAGGTGTGCACTGAAGAATTGTTGTCTTTCAGCAATAAAGATAAATAAAAAGCAATAAATTGCAATGAAGCTTAATAAAATCTCACGTGGTCAAGGCCAATAGTTGTTTTGATACTTTTAATTTTTCCTTCATTTGTTTTGGTCTTAAAGAAACAAACTTATGAAACATTTTCATTTTGAAAGAACACGTCTTGATGAAAATATCACTTCCAATCAGCATGTGTATTTGGTAACACTTTATTTCGATAGTCCACTTTAGACAATCTACTAACAGTAAGTAACTTTGCAGCTACATGTTATTAGCGGTCATTAGAGTATAAGTATTAGAGTAATAGAGTAATATCTTTTAACACTTTAATTTAATGGGTCCACAATATATAACATACTGACTATAAGAAACTTTGCATACGTATATATGTCAACTTATTCTACTAACCCTGAACCTAACCTAACAGTTTACTCTGAGAGCTAGTAGACATGTAGTTGCAAATTAATGAGAATTCGTTGATATGTAGTTGCAAAGTTACATATAGTTAGTAGAATGTCTAAAGTGTATTATCAATATAAAGTGTAACCCTGTATTGGTATGTTTTTCCATGTTTAAAAATGAAAGCTAGATAGCCACTAAAACCTACAAATCATAAATCATCGGATTGAACATTAACTTTTGATTTAACTTTTTTGAAGTTGATATAACACTACTGACAAACAATGACAAATAGCCACCACGCACTACAAAAGTAATTGAGAAAAGTCTGAGTGCAAGCCACCTGTCAAAGATCAACTGGCTGACGCTGCAGAAACTAGTTTCAGCTACATCAGGCTGCAGCACGAGCTGCTAAAAAAAGTCAAATAACATCTTTAACACTGACAAGGACATAAACATCTTGTGCTTGGCTTTGTATAGTGACTGAACACAAACATCTGTTGTCTCCCTACTGGCACTAATCTCTTTAAATGGGACGAGCCCTACGTGAGCACCTTGGGCAGATGGCCAGTGTATCTCTCAGCAGCCCACGTCATTGGTCTAGAGGCTGAACACTCTTATTAAACACATGACCTGCAAACTTCAGGACTGTAATCTGTGAGGATCAGCACGAGAGGATGTGAATCTGTACTGTATCAGTACTGTTGTAATGCCATGGTTTCAGCAAAGAATGACCTCTTAGATTTTTGAATAAAGCCAATTTTTTTTTTATCATACAAAAAAAATGAAATGCTTGCCTTAATCACCAACTGCTGGACAGCCTCTCTTAACCCCTAGAATAGAGAAGAAAACAGTCACCACAGAGAAGTCATCAAAATATTTGTTCACTATATTGTCATGCATAAATATGTACATTTAGTACAAATTTTTAAAAATATTGTGTTTTACATACTTGCAAATCCCTGTCTGCGATGAGAGGCTTTGACTCTACTTGGATATCATCCATTCTCAACAAGGACACCTAGAGGTAGGAAAAGGATGACATAAATACAATCTTGTTACGATTGGTGCACTTCAAATAACTGACCGCAATCTTCCTTTAAGGTCACAGAAGGAAGTATCAAATTACTAGTTTCATGTTTTTGTTGCGGTGTAGTTCAGATTTGGCAGTGAATATTTATAATAGCATTATCTGAGCTCATAAGTAGATTCAAGGAAATAAGATACATTTTCTCTGGACAATTTTCATATTCTATTTTTAAGTTAAAGATTTTTGTCACATTACATGTGAAATTCTTCTATCTAGTTTCTCATCCTGCAGTGCGACAACTAAAAATAATATTAGTAGACTCAACCAAGAATACATGACAAATAAAAAGTAAAATAGTACAAATAAGAAAAACCTGTAATGTTTAATATTTCACCATTAAAACAATACCATAAAATTATGATGCTGTGCAGCATTAAATATTATCAGTGTATGCAATGCAAATGTGACTCGCATTTTTGAACTTTCTTCCATTTCCCACATTTGGCACACTACAGATAAATTTCTTTGCATTTAGTTTTTTTGTTAGACCCTCAGCTCTTCAAAACAGCCTAATCTGTTGTGGATGATGCACATCATGCATTTCAAAGGACAACAGTTTGAATGTTGATGCGCATGTAAATGGAATGGGAGCTTGAACAGGCTCTTTGTCTGCTTGAGGTTTCTAAAGGTCACATGTCAGGCTTTTCCTCTGTAGCTGGCCTGGACGCTACACACAGGAAGCCACTGACACAGCTGCTTCCACGGGTCCTGCAGTCAGTCCCTCCACCCCTTTAACACTAGCCTTTTTTTCCCCCAGCTTTGCTCCAAAGCCAGCATGAAAGCCTTTGTGTCTTATCATCCCACAGGTTCAAGGAGTGTTCCTGTACCAAGCCCCTATAAAAAAGCAGCGATTGGATTTTTGATTCACAGACGAACCAAGCCAAGATGTTTATCAAGAGGAATTTCTGTAGTTCAAAAACCGTGATTGTGCAGTCCATCATTGGCTGACGTCTCTATACCAAACCCCTACACAAATTCTTGACCAGAATCATGTGGGAACTGAAATCACTCATGAACACTAGACTAAGCAAGAAAAAAAATCAGCTTAATGAGACTTTCTTTAATATATATATACAATCAAATAAGAAAAGTTAACAAGTAACGGTTAGCTGTCAAGTAGGTCACCTGCTTGTTTTTAAGCTGTGTGCCCTTATGGCCTCTTTTGAATAATCTTTTACCTGGGAGTGTCAGTAACGTCTCAGCAGGATATAAACCGGAGCAACATAAGGACAGATCCTGCCCTTCCCATGCCCTAGAATACTCACTATACTTCAAAACAGCCAAATTCACCTGTCCACTTCACAGGATCAGCATTCCATTAAAGTGTTCAATGATTAATGAAACTAATTAACGTCTTACATAAAATACTAAATACTGATCAATATTGGAATGGTTCCGACACATTTGTGTTGTGTATTTTTCATAAATCCGTTCATATATTTGTTTTCATTAACTTTGAGAAACTATAAAGATTCAAAGGTTTGCTTGCTATTGCATCAATGTCAGTAAGTATAATGCTTACATAACATAACCATCATTGCAACTGCACCATGCAGAGGAAAAGAAAACGTTTGTTTCACTTCCCATAACCACTTTTTTCTTCTTCTTTTTTGAAATCTAATTCATGGAACAAATTTTTATACTGAGAGAGATAGTGAACTCAATGCACATTAGGCCAGTCACTGCAGTTCTTCCAGTTAAATGAAAACACACACAACATCAATATAAAGTAATCTCTGATTTTCATGTTTATGTTTTACACACATGTATGCACACACTATTTTGCAGTGTATTCTATTAATGTATCTTCTGTTATTGCTGTTGTATACAAGTAAACAAGTGTTAAACTTTGTTCCATATATTCATTCACGTTTACATTTATGAATATATTTATATGTTTTCCTAATTTCATATTTAAAAAATTCAGTTCAAAGTATTTATGTCAACAAAGTAGTCTGCTGAATCTTTATGAGGCTATCTGCTTTGGGGGAAACTAATTATTGATTTGTATTTCACAAATGTATAACACTGTGTTTTAGCTGCATCTGAAATGCAGTCACAGACTAAACACTAAAGCAAAACCAACACAGTTAAGCCAGCATATTGTGTCTGAAAATGCAAACACACCTGTTACATGTAACCCTGAATGTTTGATAAATGATTGCCTCTAATCTAGTACAGTGGCTTTCATAGAAGAGTGCTATAAAACTGTAACGTTTATTAAAAACATACAAAACATGCAGTGCGTTGGTTCCCATACAGGCCAGAAACCCACTAGTTATTTAGTATATGTCCCACTGTTCGTAGCCTATTTGTTTTCCCCCTCTAACTTACTCTACTTTGTTGACATGTGCACGTGCAACCACACGCACGCGCGTAACACGATAAACAGCATATTAAAAACGATTGGTTTCGCTGTATAATCATAAACAGCGACTACATACTAGTGTTTATTGGTGTCGTGGTTAATTAAACATTTGATATATTTAGTTCAAAGCTGATTAAAAGGCTACCTTGTTCGATATCATAGGATATATATAGACTGCTCATTTATTAGATACAGAAATAGTCAACATTTTTACTATAAAACGAATTTGAAAGAATAAAATAGCACTCTTTTTGACTTACCGGTTAATTGTCCACAAACTGAGAACAAGAAAATCCAACAAAACTAAAAAGTTTTTGCAAAGTTTGAGTTACAACTGACTACGTGCTGCTAGCGACAGGATGTTGGAGGCAATTTTATAAAGATGTGTGTTTAGTCTGTCCTTCCCACTCCTCCTTCTATTGGGCAACCTCACTGAGTCATGCCTTCCTTTCACAGCATTGCATGAGATATGAAAACCGTGTTCTCTTGAGAAAAGTGTCTTATTTAAAGGACTGGTCTTTTTACGTTACAATAAAACGTATAAAATGAGCAATTAGTGAAGAAACAGAAGTTCATTTTAGTGGTATTTGTACACCTGTATTACTGGCATTTGCTGTAAAAAAGTAATACAGAATTACCTCAAAGCTGGTTATTCTTTTGAATCAATAAAGTATTGTTCAGAGAAGTGCATGCCTTTGTATGTGTCTATGCGTGTGTGTGTCCTCTCTAACAGCACAATGCTTTCACTGTGGTTAGCTAATATGAGCCAGTGATAACAAGCACATTCACAATGGACACATTGCACAGAAACTACCATTATGCTGATCAACTCTCAAGCACCACAAACTGAATTAGACGGCAGATTAAATGCAGATAGAATAAAGTTGTGTCCAGCATAAGAGACTTTTCATAAATCAAAACTGTCATAAGATCAGAGTTATTTTTAGGTTGTTTTGATGTAAAGCTGGGCATTCGGCCAGGTAAAATTGTGTTGTGGAAAAACACTGAAACCGTTGTTGACTAGATAAACTTTAATGACTTTTAGATTTATAGGCAAAACGCATATTGAATGAAAGAGTTGACTGCTCAGGTTAATAAACTGGGTTAAAGAGAATAATAACTGATAAGGATTGTGGACTTTCACCTGACAGGTTCATATCTCTGTGTACTCACATAGTGTTTCTCATGGAGTCTGGTGCAACACAAATTTTTCATCATCCACCTACTGATTCTTAATTCTTATAATCATTTTTACATACAGCTACAAATAAGGAAAAAAATATATATATCTTACTTGCAGCCATCTTAAATTAAATATTATACCACACATTTTAAAGCATGTCATTCAGTTTTGTGAGAACTTAGTGTTAAATTGTGATTTATTTGAAGGCCAAATGTGTAATTTCTCACCTTTCTGTTAAGTCTCTACACTGAATCTGGGTTCTATTTGCGTCCTTGTACTTGAAATACAGAGCAGGTTTCATCTTAAACACCTCATATCTGGTTTGCACAACATGTAGGTTATTGGATGCCTCGAAAAGAACAGTAAACACTGACCTCGCTCTCCCTACAGGCTCTTGGCATCAGACAAATCAAAAGAATAAAAGGAGGTTCAAAACCAAAGGCAGTTTTTTGTAGTGACCATCCAAGAACAGGACAAAACAGTCATTATGTTATAATTTAAACCACACAGACGTGCCCACATCATTGAAATGAACATTACAGCTGGTATTGGCACTCGGTAACCGTATAAAAGGCCTACACGCCTTCCTTTCAGGTACTGGAAGGTCAGTGGGGGCTAGTTTGATGTATGTTGACTGACAATTCTTGGCTTTGTCGCTTGCTGATTGTCTAGGTCTATAAACCAGTCCTTTTCCTGTTAAGGCATTATTTTACACTTTAAGCTAAATTAGTCAAACAATAAATTATATATTAGTAATACCTCAGTCATCCTGTTTCAAACCTCTGTCTAACATGCATAGTCACAATCAGCTTAAACTGCTTTAAACTGCTTTAGTGCAGATGCAGTATGTGATGCAATAACCGTATTCAGATGTAGTATGAATCATACTAAGCCATGATTCAGTTGCACATGACATGAGACAGCGCTCAGGACTGTCTGAGTTGTAGGCCTCACCTCAACATATCACGTATTCCTCAGAGCGGGTGCCACTCAGTTCAATGTCACGTATTACTGATTTACTAAAAGGGATAATAGGATGACTTAAAAGTTACACAGTGACAATAAACACTATTTACCATGCATAATGGGACAGTTAAAGCAGTTTATAGTGATTTTGTATTACGCAATGGATAAATGTCCAAAATTTGATGGTTTCATTTACAATAAAATAAACAAGATGCGAAATTAGGTCATGAAGTAGATGGTCAATAAATGATGAACTAGGTAATGATGTGCCAACAGAAACTTTTACCAGTATGATCAAAGTATTATAGATTATGGATTAACATTTAACATGCGTGCGACTCGTAAACAGACAACATAAACAAGCACATGCAAAAGAACTTAGGTTTTACCCCCAGCATGTTACAATCACAAAAGAAAATCTTGACCATTTATCAACAGTGAGAAGGCTTTTGCTATCAATTTATTGGTGTCACTGGTAAACTTATAATATTTTTAGAGGTCGTTTCTGATTGAAACTTTCATATCTGATTTTTTATCAGTTTATGAGTCCTTGTCAGTGGAACAACAATCAGAACTGCACTTTACTGCTCATTTCACTTTGATGCTTAGGATGATAAAGTTACTCAGTAACTACAGCCATAACTTTTAGGGCATAATTCTTTACTGTGAAAGAAATGTTTAGTTTTCTAACTGCTTTCTATACCAATATTACACAAATATTCCAAAATTCCAACCAAAATAATTGCAAACATGAAACCCTTATTTTCTGTGAGATGTCCTAAATATTCCAGTTCTTTCTTCTCCAGCAGTTTTATCCAGACACACCCCTGGATGTTCCTCGGCCAAATAATAAACCACTCTGCGTGAATTATTTTTACAGCTTCGTCTTCACAAATTTGTTTATGTGTTATTGCACCAGAGCTACTTTCACCTGATACAGAGAGATCACCTGCATGAAAACTCCTTCTGCTCCACCATGTCCACTTTACACTGACCTGGCAACATGGCAGCATTCCTGCTACAGGTCATTGCCTCTGCTGATAAGATGCAACCAATTACTGAAGTGGAAAATTGCTCTGACCTGACTTTGTTTTGTTTTCCATGAAAATAACCTTTAAAACAGGACCTAAACTCATTCACTAACAACTTGCCGAAGGCGATAGTACAAGGTAACCAGCCACTATCCTGTCCAAACTGAATCTTTAGGTTTCAAATATTGCTTGACTGCAAAAAAACAGCCTAGAAAGGTGCTAATTATTCTCGTCAGACATGAATAGACAACATAAATAATGTAGTATAGTATAGGCCTACCCTTTATTCCATTTATTTTATTATATGAGGAAACTGTCCCTGTGAGTGCAAACAGGACCGCTGCACCACAGGAGGGCCACAGATATTGATATTACTGGAAACAGGAAAACTAAAACTGGAATTTTTGTAAAAACAATTCACATATTAACCTTCAGCTTCATCTTGCACAGCTGGAGAGGCTGAGTTCACATCACAGGCCACCTCTGGCCGAATGTCTGACAAATACCATGATGAAACTATCATCTGTGTTGAGAAGTTCAAAAGAGATGTTTTGCTCTTCTGAAATGCTCATGATTTACAGTGCTTATAAGAATAAACACTGAAAGAAGGATTTTAAGTTTCATAGTTAAAAAATCAAAAAGTTATTAAGCAAAATACACAATGAAGAAATTAGGATACCAGCCGTTTGTTTTCTTTTATTGGGCTAAACCCAAGCCAAAGGCAGTGGTAATAATTACTCCATTGCTGAGCTAGATAATGGACACAGCTGCCTTGTTAATCATTTTATCCACCTTTTGACCTTATAATCAGTCATAAGACTTTGGGCAATTTTCCTCTCCTGTCCACACAACATGCTCACAGCATCAAAACAAAAGCACATGATCACATGATCATAAACCCAAGTTAACTTATTTTCTATTGTAAGGTCAAGTCTTTATCTGAAAATATATCGAGGACAGATAATTAATAAATTATCTAGTTTTCAAGTAAAGTTTTCTTTTTTCCTTTAATTTGTCTTATTTTAATCACGCATCATAGGGTTAATATGATGTAACCGTCATGTAAAAGCCCTTGGCCCACCCATGAGATGTAGAAACAACGTAGAGACTTAAGCATCACACTCCACACTTCATCAACGCAGCGTAAACTAACTGCACCATAAAAGATTAACGAGGACCGTCTCAAACAAACGTGGGTGACCTCACGTACTCACGAAGACGTGGCCAACGTGACTGCACGTCTGTGGTGGGCGGGGCTCGCTGGAACGGTGTGTAACAGGGATGATTATCTTCTTACCTCATTGTCTCTGTTCGTGAATTAAGACCGTGGTGTCAATGACTGGTTATATTATAAGCATATTTTAGTGGAACTGTTCTGTTAGAAGACACGTTGCAAAAATATGCAAAATTCCTCTGTAAAGTGTAAAATGTCTGGTGAAATGTACCTTGTCTTGATAGGTTTTAAACTGTTTGACAAGACCCGAACGACCACCTTATTATAAATATAAAGCTAGCAGGTAGGCCTATATAGGCCTGTATACTGTGTGAGAAAAATGCTAAGCGTGATATCATAAATAACTACAACATTACAAATTTCAGTACATTACAATACAAAATATGAGATAGTATATATTGTTTAATTTATTTCTTTACTGTTATTTGCTTATTTTGCAAAGAGATAAATTCTACAGCAAATAGCTTGTTTTTCAGAACCTCCCTTGTCAGTCAGTCAGAAGAGGGTGTGATTAAAGGCTGTGAAATGTGATTAAACAATAAGAATGCTTACTGATAACACCTTTAATATGTCTGTCTGCACTAAATTCCATAACACCACTATCACAATGGAGTGGGAGAAAGAATTTTATAATGCCTGTAATTACCATCTACACTCTCTAAAACAACACAGGTCTGTTTACACATCAGACTTCTTTGTGTGTAGCCTACATTATGGCAGGATAGTCACGATATCAAGATGAAGTCACAGAGAAAGAGAGAGCGAGAGCATAACTAGTTTCAAAAATAATTCAGATTATCTGTCCATCTGTTAAGTATACTGTAAGTTCTTACCTTTAAATAAATGCTGACAGTGTTTTTTTTTTTCTCTCTTTACCTTTGTGCAACAAATTGTGGGGGAAAAGCATCAAACTGAGTTTCTATTTTAGGACAAGGCAAACAGATTTAGTCTTTGGTGTATTTGCTGTCACTTCTTTGCATGGCCTTTGTCAGTTGAGAAGGTTTGAACAGATTTAAACATCTGCAGCAATATAGGACAGAAATATTTGAATAATAATCACATAGACTAATTGTTCTTCATCTGCACTGAAAAACTGTGTTTTCACTCAAAAACTGGTGGTAAATTTCACTATTAATTACAAAGAAACTGCAAGCGACTAACAAAGTAAAAGTGTAAACAGTACCGAAAGAGTACTTTCTTGTAAATCATTTTCCAGTAATCTTTGGTTTATTTACAACTTTAGAAAAATCTTTTTTAAAGTGTGTGTTTTGGGTAAATAATGCAGAATCATGATGTTCATCAATCATGAGCAGTGGAAATGTGTTAGAAAGGTTTCAAGCAATGTTATTGGATATAAGTCTGGATATGAGATAATAAAAGTACCCAAAAATGAAAAGCCTTTGACCTTGAAATGTAAATTAAACTTGACTTACTTTGGCATATTAATTAATTAACGATATGTAACTAAATTCCTGATGTTTCTATGATATCATTTCTTTTTTTTTTTCAGTGACTTTGGCCCTTTTTTTGTCTAAAAAGATTAAATTGTTCTCAATAACACCATGATTCTGCATTATTTGCCCAAAACACACAATGTATAAAACAAATCCAAAGTTGTAATATAAAACAAAGATTACTGGAATCAAAGGTTAGTGAAATATGTTTGATAATAAAGTATGTTTTAGCTATACTATATGTGACCCTAAAACCAGTCAGAAGTAGCACAGGTATAGGCGGTCGTAAATTGTTTGGGACAAAATGATTGATTTTTCTTTTATATCAAAAATTATATAGAATTATAGAATTAAAGAATATATGTTCCATGAATATATTTTGTAAATTTCCCACCATAAATATATCAAAACATAATTTTTGATTAGTAATATGCATTACCAATAACTTTATTTGGAAGATTTTCTCAATATTTAGAGTTTTTGCACCCTCAGATTTCCAGATTTTCAAATAGTTGTATCTAAATATTGTCCTAACAAACCATACATCAATTGGAAGTTTTTTTTCAGCTTTCAAATGATGGATTAATTAAATTGTTTTGTTTTTTAAAAAAACCTTTTGTGGTCTCATTTACTTTTTGATTGTTAATGTTTTTATAGCAAATCATCTTTGTTTTATTTATTTATTTTTTTTGCAGTGTGTGTTTTGGGTAAATAATGCAGAATCATTGTTACCGGGAATAATGGAAACCTGTTAGACAAAAAAAAAGGATTCAAGCATTCAAGTTACTGCTCGTTTCAGAAAACAGGTCAAAACTGGCATCACCTTTTAGATAAATTGAAATAACAAAAATTCTAGTCAATTTCCAAACAATTTTATACTCCTAGAGTTTAGGTCTATATCATTTATGAATAAATAAGTCAATGTTCTTTAGTTGCTTTATTGAGATTTACATCCATATCCAACTTTGACATTTTACCGCCACCCCGCGGCAAATGCGAAAATAAACCTTGTCCCGCAAAGCAAACGTTTTTACGGGGAAGTAGCTGCACTATTATGTGAACATTATCTTGGATGATGTGCTAATCACCGATTAACATACTGATAGACCTGTTTTGATTGACGAAAACCAACATTAGCCTATGTTAATGCTAATGTACGTGAAATGCATTGTTTTCTGCGATCTCACTTTTTAAAATGTTGTGTTAATGTTTGAGATTGATTTCAGTTCATCTGTTCGCCTAACAAATAGCCTACCGAGCATCACAATTAAAAAAAACTAAAACTTTTTTAAATAGCCTTTATATTTCCCAACATTTTCCTAAATAATAGACATTTCATTTTTTTTTTTTCACTTTAAGCTACTAACTTGGAAAAGGTTTTAAGTTAACTTAGTATAGTAATAGTTTAATCTAATTTTTGAGAGATCAATTATTTAATGTTTCTCGGTTAAAAGTCAAACTGTTTACTTAAAATTCATGTCAGTCATATGTGTTCCAAATGTTATCTGTTATAATGATATTGTGTAAATAAGTAATAGCTTAAAGTGGTATAAAAACTAACCCAATTATTTAAATAGATTATGATAGAGCTTTTTTATGCTATTAAAATGTCTTTGGTCATCAAGCAAAGTAAACCATCAATGTGAAAAAGATTGTTTTATTTAAAAAAAAAGAAAAGAAAGGGGAAAAAAAGAGAGAGAACAACAAAAATAAAAGTGCAATTTCTTCATATTTACATGTGGTCATTCTGACTTTTCACCAGCTGACGTATCTAGTGTCATACATTAAAGGAGAGCTGAAGAGAACATGATTATATGTGATGGGTGGAGGCAGACACTGTCCGAACTGAAGTCCTGAATATAGACGAGGTCTTTTCGCTGAGGCCAGTTCACATCCTACTGCTGAAACAGGATAACACCTCACTGCTTCATATTCATAACCGTTTTTTCTCTTGGTCGCTCCACGCTGTGCGTCTATGTAGTGTGCATGTTCCTCCAAACGCGTGCTGCGCATGCGCTTCACTTCGCCGTCGCTCTTCAGTAATGAATCTATAGAAAAGGGGCCTGTAAATTTGCCTTCACTTTTGTTTTCTGCGACCTTGCAGGATGGAGGAAGAGGCTCAGGAGCATAAGAATTCTCTTCACAACCATCCACCGGTTGCGCCTGACTCGACAGGCCAGGAAATATGTTGATTAAATATTTGAAATGTCGGCGAAACATTTTTGGAGTAATGCCATTTTCATCCACTTTCCAGAAGTTCTTTTTAGGATTTGGATAATCCGGATCGACTGGCACCTGTAAACACACAATCATGCAAAAATCTGTTACCCTACTAACAGTACACGTGGATTGTAATTCGTTGCCTCAAAAAATGTAATAAGTTGACTAAATTGAATAAACTCACCTTTGCAAAACACCTGTTTGATGAAAGACAGACTCTGATGTTGTTCTCGATGCCCTTTTTGTCTCCGAAGACAAATGGTTCCAGCTTTTTCATTATCTGCACAAATAGGGAACATGTTAGCATGCGTCAAGACTGCAAAGCTTCATATGTAGCAGTTTTACGACTTTGAGTAGCCTAGGTCTAGCCCACCTGTTTGAACGTGAGCATCTTGTCTGGTGAATCTTGAATTGCATATGCAATGAGTCCGACGTAAGTTCCTGTAGTGTATCTCTTGTATCTCCTTCTCGGGACGCCAGTCAGGTCTACCAGCAGCCCGCTGAGTCCTCCGTTCACCCCGTTAGTCATGATGAGCTCCTGGTCCAAACTCAGACTGAAGACGGGGGACATCAGGCCCCGTTTATATCCATGCTGTAGCTCTCAATGGTCTAAAGGTGTTACGTTCTATTAGTAAGTGCTGTTCAGAAAAAACGAGGTGTTAATGGCTGGGCTGTTGCTTAGGTTTATTTCTCCAAAACATTAACTGCAACAAGAATTGAGGTTAATTGCTGATTTATTTTGGCCTGTTTTGTTATGTAGAAAATGAGGTGACCAACGGTGCAAATAGTAGTGGAATGTAATTTTACTCCAAATTAGGTCAACAGTAGCTACAAGTTAATTCAATTTGCTAAACGAAGGCTAGAGCCTTTTGTGTTATTTGATTTTGGGAAGCAAGCCCTATGCTATAAAGATGACAACTTCTGATTATAGCTAATGTAGAATTGTTTGTTTGTTGACTTATATTCATACCCTACATAACTGCCTTAAATATTCCCGCCATTGTGTTTTTATATGCCAAATTTTGTATTCACATTATACTAGATCAAATTTTAACAACCCTTGTCATTTCCTGTCACCCATGATTCAGTTATCAGAATCAGGTGTGTACGCCTTTAAGGCCGTACCGTTTCCACTACAGATACATAGGCCTATTCAAAAATTACGAAGCTATGAAAAGTTAATCGCAAAATTCTGAATAAGCTGAGCATAAAGTCCTAGCTAATTGTGAATTCAAA
>JAUMHE010000072.1:8107837-8122866 GCA_032359235.1 Enteromius mattozi
AAGTCTCACCCAAAATGCACTTTTTTGATGCAGTAACATCGTGAAATATTATTAAAATGTTATAGAAATGATGTGTTTTAAAATGTTAGCTAAATCATTCATGTGATTTCATATTAGGCTGTTTTTAAAAAATTTTTTTTTTAGAAATCATTATGTGCTGATTTGAAACGTTTAGGGCTGTCTGATCACCATTTTATTGAAAACATTCTAGTCAAGATTATTTGAGTAGAAAGTAGGCTAGCCTGCAATGATAAAAATCTGCTGTAAAGTAAAAGTAGCCGATTATTTTATTAAAAAATGAGTAAATCACTTACTGAACTTTAAACCGGGGTATGTAGCCTAACACATCTAAACAAAAAGAGAAACAAATTGTTGTGAAAATGTAGAATTAATTTGGTTTAACCATCAACCATTTTTAGGCCAGTTTAAAAGAGATGTCTAATTGCACATTATCTTTCGCTAACGAGTTTTTCAAATCGTTAGCAAAATCGTTGAACAATAGAAGTGATGATCGTGCACATTACATTTGCAATTCACGCATTACTCCATTGACACACCGGAACGATAAAACTACCTAAAGTTTCTAACGGACAAATTAAGCTGTAACAAACACCTATACTCACTGTACGATTGAAATGCGAATCGCTAGTGTTGTGTTAGATACTGTTTTTTTCGTAATGACGTTATATTAAAAAGACATCGTAGTATAACATGTAAATGAGAAGAATGAACGAAGAAAGCGCCCCGTCTGAATATACTATTATCACTCCGTCTAGAGACCAGTGTGTGTACACCAGCTGCTACTGGTAAGCGAATATCTCATTAGTTGATCAGTACATTGCTTTTTTATTAAAATAACAATATATTTATTTATTCTGCAGTGAGGAGAATGTATGGAAATTGTGTGAATATGTCAAGGATCAGGGCACTTGCTCGTTGGATGAAGTGTATGCGGTCTTTATATCTAATGAAAGAAAAATGGTAAGGCTGAATAACGTCTCTACACGTAATAATCATGTTAGTGTATTGTATGGTTTCAGTATATGTGTTATTTTACAATTAATTCAGATACCCATTTGGAAACAAAAATCCAGTCGTGGGGATCAACCAGTGATCTGGGTAAGAGCATTTTTAATAGGGAAAAATGATAGTCGATTTACCTTTCACTAATACAAGATTTATGTTTGTGCTTTGCCTTTAGGATTACCATGTTATACTTCTGCATGTAAATAAACAAGGACAGAGCTATATATATGATTTAGACACCATCCTTCCCTTCCCTTGCCTTTTTGATGTATATTCAAAGGAGGCCTTTCGTTCTGATGAGCATTTAAAACCTGCTTTCTGGAGGCAAGTTAAAAACTGATATGCATTAAAAAAAAAAAAGTTTATAATTCTAGCCATATCAATGGTAATCTGCTGCGTTTCAGGAAACTTCGTGTCATACCAGGTGGCACCTACTTGAAAAAATTTGCTTCCGATCGGTCACATATGAAGGACACTGATGGGAACTGGCGTATGCCGCCCCCACCATACCCATGTTTAGAGACATCAGGTTTGTTGTAAAATTGTGATATTTGCCAAAATTCTGTAAATGTCATAATTCAAGACTCTTCCACTGTATGTGTTCTTTTCACAGAATCTAAAATGAATCTCGATGACTTCATCTGCATGGATGCTCGAGTGGGATATGGAGAGGTTTACAACCTTTCAGACTTTGTTCAACACTTCAGAGTGATGTAAAATAATTTTTGCTTCACGCCAACATTTCATGTTCAAAATATACATGAACTGAGCCTCAGGGAAGGATCCCATTTGCATGGACAGTACTGTGACAAACCAGATCTTGAAATATATATTTGTTGTCTGTCAAACACTTTTTTTTTTTTACTAATAAAACAGTTCAGTTCCCACACAACACCTTATAAGGGAATTCATAATTACAGTCAGGTACAAAAATCACAAAGAAATGTCATAGTGAAATAAGCAGGATGTAACGTTTGTTGATATTATGCATACGTTTATAAAGAAATCAGTTACACAGATGCACAAATAATAAAAATGCAGCATTCAAATTAACAACCAAACCGAAATAGTAAACTGTGTAAGCAGTTGTAGTGCTGTTGTCTAAGCAATTGCTGCCAGGTAATCCTTCACCTCTGCAGGAGACAGTCTGCGAAATCCTGCTTCATTACAGATGCCCACCTCAATGTTATCCTCTGTCATCTGGCCCTCAAAACTTTCCTGTGAGAGAAAGAAAATGCTATAGATCTTGTTTTGATCAATCTGATGATGTTATTTAGAGATGAACTCACCTTCAAAGTTAAGATGGCAGTGTGTATAGCGTCTTCAAGTTCCAGATCTTCATTATATCTGTAATATAATTGTACAAAGCCATGCTGTAAATCTTTTGCAAAATCATTTCCATCTTATACACTACAATAATTCACCAAGTGGATTACTTTGATACCTTTTTTCAAGGAATGTTTTTCCATTCACGTAGTTCTTTCCCATCGCTGTGGCTTTCCATGCGAAGTATGCTCCCTGTGGGATATCACCATTCAGACATGATTTTACAACATCGGTGATTGAATTAAGAATAAAGAGTGATGAAAATCTTGTGAATGTTATTTGTTGTACCGAAGGGTCTGACTGAAATAAGTATGGTCTGTCTTCATCCCAACCGGCAATGAGAAGAGAGACTCCAAAAGGTCGCACACCTCTACAAAACATGACACTAATATTACTACAAGAGCTCTAATTAAAGTAAGGTATATTAAAAGAGACAAAGAAGTCAGCATACCCCGACTGTGTGTATTCTTGCATAACAGAAGCCACTCTCTGTACCAGCTGCCCTGTGGGGATTGGCTCTTGGTATACCAGGAAATACTGCTGTGCCAGCTTTCTTGCTCTCCTGACCAGCACCCTGTCAACAGAGATCATTCCTTACAGACTATAAGAGATTGTGCATCATGTGGGCACTGTTCCTTTAAGATCTGAAATAAATGCCGCACTGTTGTTTCATACCTGTAGTCAGGACCCATTCCGCTGTACACCATGCCAATGTGTTTGGTTATTGGCTCAACTTTGTGCACGCTCTGTTCATCATACAGTATGGACTTCTGTTTCTTCTCAGTTGCGAGCACGACTCCATTTGATGCTGAAAATGATGACAAAAGGTCTCCTATGAGTAGAATTCTACGCAATGACACTTAAATGCCCTTCCAGAAGTGTTTCTTCATTAAAATAACCATGTCATTTTGATTTGATCATGGCTTGTGAAGTTTCTAATGCACTAATACATAAACATACCTTTGATTCCTACAGATGGAGCACCGGCTGCTACAGCGGCCAATGCATATTCAATCTGCACCAGTTTGCCAGAGGGGCTGTGTTGGGAAAAATGCATTAGTCTGACAGAAATACACCTGAAGCTGAATGTAGAACTTCTTTTTTCGACCAATACATAATTCTGATTTTAAATCATTCAAATATCATCATGATGATTTTTTTTTTTTTTTTTTACAATTTATACATTTTATAATCAACTTTAACAAAAGCTTCATACTAAATTTAACATACTTTTTTTTATTATGTCGCTAAATGTAGTACGTTGAATTAGTATGGCCTTAATATATTCATGAAAAATAGTAATATTCGCCACAAAAAAATAATTTAATAAAATGTGTAATAAAACAGGACAGTAAACAATCACTCCTGATATACAGTAAATATAGGAATAAATAACTTTAATAAAAAAACAAACAAACAAAGCAATAAAAGAGATAAATGAGCATATGTCATAAAGCTCCATAGTAAGTAACATCGTGACACTGCATCTCTGATATGAAATACAATTATGTACGTGTAACACACATATCGAACAAAACACAACTATTTTCACTGAATGCATAAAACAAGAGATTTATAATGAATTATTACAACCATCTATAAATCCATAAATAACAGAATTACCTAAATGTTGTGAGAGAGAAACTGTATCCCCGTTCTGCCATTTTTCTTTTGCTACGGAAGTGCACATAAACAACTTCCGCGAGCTTCTTGCGAACACACTCGTCAAAATAAAAGTGTACAAAGTGTGCAAACTAAATATAAACCAGACCACTCATTCTGTATCAGAAGGCTATTTATAATATTTGCACCTTTCTGATAAATACAATTATTTAATTAAATAAATAGCACGGAGCATACCAACATAATTAAAAAAAAAAAAATATTACTCATCATATTCTGGGAAGATTTTCAAATGTACAATATGTAGATTTCAAAATGCGGCCGAAATTTCGTTTCGTTTAGTCGCTGTTTCTTTCCGTTGTGTTAACATGCATGTGACCAGCAGATGTCCTCGGCGCGTGCAGTTTCGAGCAAATAATTTCAATAAATGTTTCTTTGAGTTACAGACTCAGACAGCTCCGTTTCTCCAGCCACACAGTGGGTAACATATTACAACTTCAACATTTGTTTGGGAATACCATCTTCAAAACGCATACAATTATTACAATAATAAAATAAATAAAAATACTCACTCATTTTATCCATCTCGGGCTTGAGCAGGATATTCTATCTGAATTGTCTTTCATGCGTCATCTTTGAGTATGTGAGGAAAACCTTTATTATGTATATCCCTCCGACGGAAGCTGTTGAATAGCGTCAGTCGAACTTCACTTCCTACCGTGTCTTAACGCCGAGGTATTGTCTTTAAATATTGACGAATCTGCCACATTTCACCTTATACGTGTCATATTTGTTGTTTTGAAAGGCATTTATGATTAATAATTGTGTTATTTTTAATCTGGGCCGTTTTGTACATCGCCAGTACTCCGTTTGGATCAGTTCTGATTAAGGCGGATGAGCTAACGTTAATGCTAATGTGATTTTTTTTTTTTTAGGTTCTCTTACTGGGAACGCCGCTTCTCTTGATTTACACGTTTTCTATATTTTACATTGATTATAAGTATGTAATTGCCCTTGATATTTCAATCGTGTAAATCACATAATTATCGCTTTAGGCATAATTTGAAGGTATAATAATTTACCCCAAGTGAAGTTTCTGTCATCGTGTACTCATCTAAATGTTGTTTCAATCCTTCATGACTTTCCTCAGTCCGTCACCATTCACTCTATGGAACGAAAGATACAGTGAAAGGTGAGTGAGACTGTCTGCTGGAGTAAGTCAGTGTGCCTGATGTATGTGTTTCAGATAAGGCCATGGCTCGTGGGCAGCAGAAGATCCAGTCTCAACAGAAGAACGCAAAGAAAGCAGCTGAGAAGAAGAAAGGTCAAGGAGCGGATCAGAAGACCGCGGCCAAAGCAGCGCTGGTCCACACATGTCCTGTCTGCAGGGTGAGGACTCCAGATATAGCTGAAGGGTTACTGGTTTGAGTTGGTTCTCTGAGGTATCACTGTACCTTAAACTTCTCTTACCTTATTAAGAAACATTGTTATTCCTTGTATAGACACAGATGCCAGACCCCAAGACCTTTAAACAGCATTTTGAAAGCAAACACCCAAAATCTCCTATGCCTCCTGAGCTGGTGGATGTTCAAGCCTAAAGGATGCACGAAACCAACATGGACCTATAACAGGGGTGAGTCTTGTACAGACGTTAGAATCAAGACTTATATATTATGACAATATGTAAATCTTTCAGTATGGCTGTATAGTCATCTCATAGTTATTGGTTCAATTTTCAGACCCCGGAGAAAGAAACGTGATGCGATTCGGCCGACTGACTCGACTTGCTGTATTTCACAAACATTGATCATGGAACGCAATGACAAGGAGATCTTAGGACGGACTCAAGCACACACATATATTTTTTGATATTTTTATATGTGCATATTGCTTCCATCTTTTCCGAATGTGCCGTAACCTAACCGTCTCATTGCCATGTGCTTAAATTTGACATTTATTCACCAATGCCCCACTTCACAATACGTCCCTGTATTTGGATTTTTTTTAAGTGGATTAGGTGCTCTAATGTATAAAAATGTCTGTGCCCTGGTATTTTAACTGTGAACCAAAATGGAGAGGTGCACCAGTATGTGTTTATTAATAGTACTGACCAGGATTGGATTTGAGATTCATTGATTAACAAGCTCAAAATGATCACAATTACTGTAAATTTGGACCTGTTCAAGTAGTCAGAATTATGAGTCAGGACTCAAGGATACACTTTTGTTACTTTGTTTTCTAAAGTTTTCAATAAATGTATATGCATATATATATATATATATATATATAAATAGTCCATATGTGTGTCATGGTTACTAAAACTAACATCACAAGCATGGGTTTTATTAACCTGACAACTGAAAAGCTGTATGGTAACTATTGATGTGAAAATAGCTATTTAGCATTGGATTTCTTTCCCCATGGTATTGACAAAAACGTAAATGGAATTTGTTTAACAAATACCTGTACCAAAATGGTATTCGGTAGATGTTTTAGCGTTCGCATCGCTAATTTAAGCACTGATGCCACTGAGGTTTTAGTGTTGTCCAGCATTATATTCTCCGTTTGGCTTAACTAACACTAGTGCTACTTTTTATTTTTATTTATTTTTTTTTAAATAGGTCTGAATGCATTAATACATAAAGTAATTTTTGACCTGTCCAACAAGAAAGAAGCATTTTGGTCATTGCTATTCAAGATGCTCTCCGTCACCAAATCTTCACACATTGTGGATGCTATACCAAAGTTTAAATTTTTTTTTTTCTTTGTTTTTAGGTTTCAAATATTTTTTCTCTTCGGCTGTACATGTACTGATTCTCCCATTCTCAAGCACTTTAATAAGCTGTTACCTTATTTCACCTAATTTTCGCTTCTGGCGTCACCAAATACACAACGCTACTTGTGTATCTGCAGAGGATATGAATGTGAGGATTTTCTCAGAAATCATTTCAAAACTTATTTCTTAAAGAGAATTCACCCAAAATAAAAATTCTCTTATTTACTCATTGTTCTAAACCGGTATAAATTTGTTTCTTCTGCTAAACACAAAAAAGGCTATTTTGAAGAATGTGGATAACTAAACGGTTGACTGTGGCCACTGACTTAGCATTTTTATTCCCCGTACTCTGGAAATTCTTAAAAATATATTCTATTGTACTCAGCGGAAAAAAGGAACTCATGCAGGTTCGAACCAAATGAGGGTGAGTAAATAGTGATATATTTTTTTTTTTTGGGTGAGCTAAATTAGCACCAAACTACCGAATGAACAAAATGATTTTGTCCATGTGTGCAGCCCACTCTGACTGAATTAGCCTCTTTTTCTTCACTTGGGTGTGGGTGATATAAGTTATTTTAAAAGCGTTTCACCAGTTTTAGATGCAAGAAAAAGTGATGTAAAAGTCTAAGAAATGCAACTTGTGAAACAACATTGCACTAATACAAAATTTGGACAGTTTAAATGTAAGACAGCTATGCAAAATATGTATTTTTTTATTATTATGGGATGGATTCCAATCCTAATTCCACTCACAATAAAATTATGACAAATATGCTGATACGCCATCATGACACTTCAATAACTATTATTTGTCAATCATTTGGGACAGGTAAGAACGCTCAAAGTTGGCTAAATAAATTTTTAATCACTGTATATTACAAATGGTGCCTTTGAGTATTATGATACATTTGTTTCGGAATTAAAACTTGAATGTACAAGAGGTTATAGACAACCACAGTTCTTGACCACCATATTTCGATGTTTCTTGAGAATAACGTTGTTGTTGTCATCATAGAAGAGCACAGAGATGGGACTGAGTTTGGTTGGAGCGCAGCAAGCTTTGGGCACTTCATCTGGTTTTAAAAGGTGAACCTGCCAGAGGAGTCGGTTCAACAATTAGTTTATTTTGAAGATGTCTCCTAGCAGTCTGTAGTTTAGATAATCACATACAGAATTGTCCAAAGTACAGATTACACACCAGTAGCTGGATCATGGCGTGGTTTGTGGCATTCATACAAGAGCCCAGTGGATAATCACATTCCCCATCACAATAATACGCAGAATAACCTGTAGGGGCCAAAACCCAGTCCTGAAAAAAAAAATTAAATTTTATCAATTATATATTAAATGCACTAATAGCACAGAGACTTTACAGTCCTGTCTAAAATGAAAGTGACTTATTGTTAAATTCTTGTTTGAATAAATTTGTATAAAAGCCAGGATGTCTCACCTTCCAGCCAAGGTCGCTGAAGCTGACATAGAGTTCATGTTTCTTACAGGCCTGGCGTCCGCTGCTGGCATGATTTTGGTCTGGAACAAGTGAGACGATCGTAGCTCAAAGACAAATCATTTCATATGCTCCTTTAAACACAATCTGTTCTTAAACCGGTTATTGTGGCTCACCAAATATGCCGGGTCTGTTTGGGTGTGGCAAGTCGTACTTGGGTTTTTTCTTGCGTGGATTGTTGTGTCTCAGAGCACGAGGTGGGCGGCAAGGGGCTTGACTGGCTCTGAAGAACGTCACCATGAAAGGCTGTTTAGAGCGCGGCCCGCGCCGACCCACCAGACCCACCCATGCAGCTGACAACGACTCTGTGAAAACAACATTTCACCATTTTATCAGTTGACCTAAACACTGAACGTGTTTTGCTTCAATGGGTCAAAGCTTTGCCAAGATACAGCCTGTTTTTCATAAACTTAGACCAAATGTTTGTTGCTTGCTTTAGCAGAATTCAGTACATGCTTGCAACAATCAAAAACTCTAAAGATATAACAGACCAGATTTGTAGGAGTGAAAATATTAAAAAATATTTTACAATATATTTAATGATATTTTTTATGATTAATATTTAACAATATATTTGTAAACATTTAAGCTTTTTTAAAGCATTTGGCAGACACTTTTGGGTTTGTTAGAACCATGCTTCACTGTTTATGCTAGAAAATTTGAGTAACTGTATTTAAAAGCACAAATGGAACTGAAATAAAAAATATATATATATATATATATACATATATATAGACCCCATGTTAACTCATGTTGTTTTTTAGAGGCATTTTTTTATATAATATCTTTTATTTTACATATTTTAAAAAAGATTATATATAATTTAACTTTATTTTTCTTATTTTAATAATGATTATTATTATTTTTATTATTGTGGTGTCACATGGTGTCAAACCTGTAGCGAGAAGCAACTTCCAATGAGTTAGACTGCTATCAGAGTTACTTAGCCTCCATGCTGTGTATAAGTAATAGCTCACCCTCCTCAGTTTCCACATATAGGCGGATGCCCAAGTTGCTCCGAGGGTGGAGAAGCCAGCGATTACTCGCAGAAGTCACATCAAATGCCAGCCAGCCCTCTTGACCCGCAGGTACAGACTGCATGTCCAGCAACACTAGCTCAGGCTCCCTGTCAAACCACAAGATCTTAATGTAAGTTCCATTATAACAAGCAGCGATGGGAAAAAAACCTACCAAAAAGTATTTAATCACAATGATTTTTGCTTCCTAAACACTAAAATCAAATGATATCTTAGCTTTCAGATTCAGTACAAATGATCATATATGACTGTGACCTGTGTCTTTTCTCCCTCTGGATTTCATAGACAGAGATATGGAGGGTGCGGTTTGCACGCCAACCCACGGTAAGAGTTTTATAGATGCGAAACTCTGCAGCGGTGACTGTCTCTCCCTGAGGAAGCGGAGTGAGATCGAAGCGGAACTCCTTCCAGTACGGCCGAGGCTGCAGCAGATCCTTCTCCTGCTCCACTGCGGTCAGAGAGAGAATTAAAAAACAACTACCACAGAGGAGCATATGTGTGAAGACACTTGAGCACAAGAAGACATGCTGGAGGACTGATTGGCATGAGAAAAAAGGGGAAACAAAAACTGGAACATTAGTTCTGGTGGAGCACTGCAGATTGGACTGACACCCACGGCCGGGGCTCTGCAGTGGGGTAATTAGAGGCGTTGTGGAGCTGCTGCAGCTCAGCGCACCACCACTAATTACAGTCCAGCGCTGTATTTTTAGAGGAGTGCCCAACAGTATTTTCATCCACTTCATCTCATCTTTTTTCTGCCTTTCAGTGGGGCCTGTAATTCCCCACAGCTGTGTGCCCACTACAACATCACATGGCCTGCGTGATCTGGACTGGCCTTTGTAAATCCACAGTAATCAAGATTTACATTTAGAAAAGCACAGAGAAAAGAAAACACTATATTAAAGGGAACTAGCAGGAGTTAGAACTTGATTTTTGCATTTTTTCAAGAACATCATATACTCCAGGCCCACAATGCTAAAGCGATTTGCAATATGAATGTCGTGTAAAAAGTTCATGCTTGAAAATAAAGGTTATTCATTGGCATCTATGGTTCCATGTGGAACATTTATCATCTATGGAAATTTCTGAACTTTTTAAAGGTTCTTTAGAGTAAAAAAAGAAAATGCATAATTTAAGAACTGATCACTAAAAATTCTTTGAGGAGCAAAAAATGATTCATCTACTGTATGTAACTGTTGTATAACTCCCTTTTTAAAACCTTTATTTTTTAGAGCAAATGCATAAAAGTTTATTTTGATGCAAAGTTCTTTACATTTTTAAAATGCTCTTTAAACCAAGTAAAAGTAGTTATTTTTAAAAACTAATATTTGAAAGATTTTTTGGAGAACCAAAAAGAACCCCCTTTTTTGAGTCTATTGGTAGAAGGTTATCAGATTAAAACATTCTTTAACCACTGTTAAAACTGTTCACTAAAGTGTTTTTTGTGGAATATAAAAATGGTTCCATATAACAGCAAATTTGCGTTTTAGAACCTTTATTTTCAACAATCTATTGGAGAAAGGTTGTTTAGATTATTAATACATTCCTCACACTAGTAAAAATCAACCTTTTAAGAACCGTTACTGAAGGTTTTTGTAAACTTTTTTAGAACTGGTGACTGGTGTCTAGTCACTTAGAAACGCAATAACACATTTTCTCCACATTATTTGAGGCATCATTCATGCAGCAAAGTTTCATAATTATGGTTACGGGTTTGTTTAACTCACTAACCCAAGTATGAGCAATAATAATGTGCTGCCTTAGTAAACACCACTAGTTACATCTGAGAAAGGGGTGATACTGACCAATAATAGTGGGGCAGGAAAGACGTGGAAAGAGAAGCAGTAATTGTAAATAGGATGTTAAACTGTTGTTTGTTTCGTGACAGATAAGTATCGTCTGTGTCTGGGCTGAGACAGGAAGAGATGATGAAGTGATTGTGGGTCTGTCTCAGAATGTATTATCAATACACACTATACAAGACTTGTCAGCCTCTCAAAATCACTGCCAATTGGCACTGCGAACGAATAACTATCTGGCTTTTTGTGCTATAAAACATTATGATTAATCTTGGCCTCCAAAAAACATTAGGGCACTGAAGGCAGACTTGAACTTTAACTTCATTGCATTAGCTAAAATATCAAACCAAGTGGCATTTGCAGACTAATTATATTACACTTGTTCTCATAACTAACCACTTTCTAGTCATTTTTGCAATGACATTTAAGTCCAGGTGAGTTTCTGTGGACATGTAGAAGTCTGTCAGCTCCTCGAAACTAAATAAATAATAATAATAATAATAAAGTAAATATAATAATAAAAATATCTAACAGTGTGATTTTGCTTCTTCTTCTACTTTCTTCAGTTTATTAACTTGATCTTACATGTCATGTCATGATCTTACTAGTGTTAGCTAAATATTATAAATAATTTTTTTTATTAAATTAAGATGAAAATATAAATATTAAATAGAAAAAAAAAAAAGAAGTATTGCCCTGGCAACTAACTGAAATAAAATACACTAAATTTTAAATACTAAAACTAAAGCAAAAACAAATCAAAATATTAAAACAAAAACTAGCAATGACAAAAGCACAATAAAATTACTAAAACGTTAAAATAAAAAAAGAAAATCATATAAAAATATAAAAATGCTAATTCAAAATATTAATAAAAATATTATCTACAAATAAAATATGGTATATAAATAATATTAAATTAACACTGACACAGTTTCAGTTTGACAAACAAAGTGTCCTAAATACATTTGTGTAAAAGTAGTTAACTTCTCATTGCCACATCTTTCTTATAAATAAATGATACTTGGTCTAATACTTTTGAAGTGTGGTTTATGTCCACACATGAGCCGCTGTATAGTAATTAATGTCTTCTCTATAAGTGAAGCATGTTTAACTCTTGCTAGCTGTCACTTACCCAGGTTGACAAAGCTCATAACTGTGTCGGCCTCGCTAACCACCGTGCCGAGGGGCGGCGTGTGTGTGCTTAAGGTGGGCAGTGCCGCGTGACTGACCCCCTCCGGAGTGAAGCCCAAACCTAGTCCATCATCGGCCTCTGATGACACGGCATGGTAAAGGTCCAGCATGAAGAGCGGGGCGGATGAAGGGGGCCGCAGCGGCGGATGAGGTCTGGGCCGGCCGGGTAAACCAAGAATGGATAAAATCTCCTTCTGCATCTCCTTCTTTTCACGACCGCTGAGTCTGCGGAAGCTGGAATGAACCACTCCTTCCACCTGAGCCCAAACACACAGCAGCATGCAGAGAGGGAGGAGGATGGGCAGAGGAAACAGTCTCTGGCGGCCTCGGGTTCGGCTGCCACAGCTCTCCTTCCTCCCTCTGCTGCGGTGTGAGGACACAAACTCAACCACATGCTCTTGTTTGTCCATTGGTGCGGCAGAAGAGCTCTGCTTCATCCTGCAGTCTATAAAGATGGTATTTGTCCCTCCAAAGCCTCTGGGTGTTTACCCGATGTCGGTCTTCTCTGGAATGGTCTGACTACTGTCTTGAAGTTCAACTCTGAACGACACACAGACGTCTTAGCCACTCAGATTCCACATCAGTCATCGTTATTTGGGAGAGTGCAATGTTTACAGCTACAAGCCGCTCAGTTTATCGCCTTTTGAGAGTCGTTCCTCATGCTGTCACTTTATTTACCAAACCGCAGGGCTTCTCTCAAAATCTACAGTGTGCTTACGGAGATGGACGGCATACAATATCCTAGAAACTGGAAGAGAAAACAAACAGGTCTTTCTAGAGGCTCAGCTTACTTCAGCCGTGATCTCGAAGTTGGAAGGACTAAGCACAATGTGAAATTAAAGTCTTTAGCTTGAGTAAATAAAAACAGGGCCTCATTAACCCTTTGAAACATTAGGTTTCAAAGGGTTTTTTCTTCAAAGGTTTCTGGATCAAATGCAACACCTGTTTTGCTCCTTTTGAGAAGACGAGTTGCGACTCCAGGCTGATGAAATCCTTAAAGTTTCATTGAAAAGTAAAAAGCTACAAAACTCCCTTGCAGTAATCCATCAATGTTGTGGTTATAATATTTAGGCCTAATCCATTAAGAGGAAATATCCAAGACTCCTGAAAAATCCCAAAAAATATATATTTCAAAAATATATGATTTGTTCACCCGAGTAGTGTTTCAGACCCCAAACATCTTTTGAATTGAGAAGTTGTGAGATCCCAGTGAGCTGTGGTATTCTTAGCCTGTGTGCTGCTTGCTTTGAAGGCATAGACTGAACACGGGTGACCTCCTTCCCTCCAAGATACATGCAGAGGGAGTGTTTCCAACAACTGGATCCTCCGCCCTCTCTTCCCTAAACCCTTCTCACCTCAATCTCCATCTACTATCAAACCGTCTCATCTTCTACACATACCTCACAAATTGCTGACAATTATCATGTGGTTTGGCATAAAGATGTTCTCAGATGTGATCCAGCCTTTGCACAGACTAGAAATGAGTTCTTATGGCTATGGTAATATGAAAACTATATTTATATTCTGTGGTTCCCACAGTAGCCAAGGAGTGACAGACTGTTGCTGTCTTACTGAAGATATAAAGATGCCAATTTTCGAGAAATTGGTGGGTTCTACTTAAACTCTTAAAACTGTCCCAGCAGACAGGTAACGAAACGTGACAAAACCAGGGTCTTTTTTTTTTTTTTTTAGATTTATACATAATCTGAAAATAAATAAGCGTATTAGGATAGGATAAGACAATATTGTTAGGACAATATTCGAGACGCAACTATTTGAGAATCTGGAATCTGAAGGTGCAAAAAAATCTAAATATTTAAAAAAAGGTCTTTAAAGCTGTCTAAATGAAGTCCTTAGCAATGCATGTTACTAATTAAAAAATATATATTTATGGTAGTAAAAATTTACTAAATATCTTAAAAATGATCTTTACTTATCCTAATGATTTCGGAATAGCCAAAAAAAATCGATAAGTTTGACCAATACAATCAGGGCTTGAAATTAACACCCGCCAACCCGACAAATGCGGGTAAAAATAAGCTGTGGCGGGAAACGCTGTCAAATCTCTAGCCAATTTGGCGTGTTGCTTTTTGTAAATTATGATCACTCATTAATGTCTTTTTAAAGTTTATGCAAGCCAAATCTATGTATAGGGCAAATACCGAACTCGTAAGACAGAATGGCATTATCTAGTTATATAAAAACCAAATAAAACAATGTGTGCACAAACGCGACGTGATGAAATCTGGTTAGACTAATTTAAGTTAGTGCGTGAGCGCATTCTTTCACTGCATGATTCAGTCTTGGAATATGCATTAAGAATGATCACATAATTCAAGATAAGGGAGCAATTAGCCAACAAAAATAATTCCAAACACAGCCACAGTTTTTCGTTCCTGAATGAATCACATGATTTGGTTCAATCGCAATGACTACTGCCACCTACTGACGGTTTTAATTTTACGTTTAAAGCATCTATTTATTTTAAATAATTTCAAATATCAGTATTCAGCATGTTTAAAATATCAAAACATGATTTTTTGTTTACATTTTTTATTTTTGGCTAGTAGACGAATGGCCGGTAATGTCATAGTGGCCTCTAGTGGAGCTTGAGGGCACTCACATCATTTCACCTCCCCTGGACTCACATTCTATTTGGACTCTATCTCCCAGCATACACTGCACACCCACACCTGTTCACATTCAGCAATCAAGCACCTGCTACTCATCACCACACCCAC
>JAUMHE010000072.1:8122966-8151851 GCA_032359235.1 Enteromius mattozi
TTTAACTCGTGGTTAAGCATTTTTAAGCCACAGAATGGCGCCAAACTGTCAGCGACAGCGGAGTGATGTAATTACTAACGGTCAAGATGATGCGCAGTACCCGGATGA
Organism: Enteromius mattozi; assembly: GCA_032359235.1. Taxonomy (NCBI): domain Eukaryota; kingdom Metazoa; phylum Chordata; class Actinopteri; order Cypriniformes; family Cyprinidae; genus Enteromius; species Enteromius mattozi. Next base: position 8,123,075 of record JAUMHE010000072.1, read on the forward strand.
GCCTGTGTTTTTAGTTTCACCGGTTGTTATCTGGGAATAACAAACCTTGAAATATGGCGACTGACCAATCAGAATCGAGTATTCCACGAAGCCGTGTAATAAGAATTAATAATAGATTATAATTTATTATGATTTACATTCAAAATATACAAATATTTAAAATTTACCTTTAAAATGTTTTATTTTTTATAGCCTAATTTAAAATTTAAAAAAGGCCACAGACCTGCTATTTGTCAACTGCGCAAATACACCCATATAAATTGAGACTTGCTGACATGTTTTTCATATGGAAAACAGTCGTTTGATAAAAACCACTAAAACTGCAAAAAAAGTGAGTGTATCAACTCGGTTGTGAGATGCCATGAGAGCTCAACAGTGGTGTGGATGGTGTTTGGTGGGAAAGGATGTGAGTAGGTTTAAATATTTGTATATAAACACAGACACACAGCTGCAGAATGGAGATGATGGAACACCACCCTTCCCAAACCTCATCCGCTGCATCTGACCACCAAACATACACAGGCTCCAATACAAACACTTACATACTTACGTGTGACCAGCAGGCACGGTACAAACAAAGGTGTTTCTATTCACGCGTGGGCCATTTCTGAACATCCCGAACGACTGTGTAAATCTTCTATAAAAGCAGTCTGTTCAAATCTCTGCACACACCAAAGCCTCGTCCCCTTTTGAAGATTTAATGGGGTGTGTCATTATCTCTACTTCTTGTAATTACTGTGCCATTTCCTGTTAACTGTGGCATCCCTGCACGCTCGCTCACACACACGCCACTAGACAACACAAAAAAACAGACCGTCTTACTGCAAGCATTGTTTTAATACAAAAGAGAACAAAAAGGATTTATAATCATAACTTCTTTACTTTTACACAATTGCACCCCTGTTTCTCTGTCATGTCAAAAGAGTAACACAATCAAAAGGTGGATCCTTTCACAGCCCTCACCTCCCTCCCACATGACACAATAAATAAATAAAAATCACCTTTCTTCAGGTATTCATATACTTCAGCTTGTCAAAGACAAGATTCAAAGCGACGTTTTAAACGGGGGCTAAGCAAGCACCCCGTCATTCATTATTTAGGGTGCTTCCGTCACGAAAGAACAAGTAGGAAGCCACTTTGACGTCATCTAAAGTGTGTAGTCACCGGCAAAAAGGCCACCATTGGAATCAGTAAGCTTCCTGGTCAGTTATAACATCAGTCGGAGAAATTCATTATGTCAGGAGCGGATGTACAAAAAACAAAACCAAGAGTGATTCCGGTTGTGTTAATACTAGTCATACTTAAGAGTTGATATGATACTGCAATCACAAATAAATACAGCTCTTTACTCTAGAAAAGAAACAAAATGTCAGGATTATAAATTAACCATGAAACAAACATTCACAATTGTAATCATTTTTGCATACTGTGGAAAAGCTCTGTAACATGATGTCTGTAACAAAAGGACACAACTAGACTGCACAGCGGAGAACGTGTGCTGTGCGCTTTAAGAGTTCCTTTAAAAGGATCACGTTTGATTTGAAGGATCTAGTCTTCAAGAATCTTCACGCCGTGGGAAGGCTAGAGATATGTAGCCTCCTCCACTTCCTCTCCGTATTACTGCGTTAATTTACCATGACAGGAACTACCACACATACATACACACAAACATACATGAGTCCACAAAAAGTCCCAAGAGTCCGGGAGGAAAACGTCTCCATTTTTTAATTGATTTCCTCTTGTTTGTGGTGCCACAGACACTCAGGCGAGACTGTTTTGCAAATACTTTAAAAGGGCGACCAAAGTGACAACCATGCATGAGGTTTGGAGAGTGACGGGCGGTTGCATATTCGTAGTGAAGAATAGTGAAGACCCCAGGTGCAAAATTGTTGTCCCTCCCGAGTGTCTGTGTAGATATGTCTGCTCACACAGGACATTCTCCATCACACATTCAAGAAAACGCAATGTCAGTCAAATTAAGGGCATGATGTAGAAAACAAATAAGGCAGCATTATGGTAGGTATTGATCTGGGTGGTGTAGCAGTGTGCTGGACGCTGGAGAGGTTAGGTCTGGTCCTGTCTTGTCTGAGCTGGCCGTGTTGGTGTTCTCCTCCTGCTGGTTAAATCACAATCACCTCACTGATCTTTATTTCTTGCCCGCTGGTGTTTTGGGGCTGGGGGCCTTCTTGGAGATGGTGGGGATTTTGGAGGGTTTGGCCCCAGGCCGGCGAGGAGTGTCTGAGGTATCGGAGCAAGCTGAGCGAGTCTCCATGAGCTCAGATGTATCTGAAGCGTCGCTGCCCCTTCGGCTGCTGGCTCGACTCCCAGCGCGACTCCCTGCTCGACTGGCTGGGCCGCTCGTCGAGGATGGAGTGCGTTTGGTGTCTGATAAAGGAAGACAATTCAAGTTTAAGGGTTCGGTAATAAAGCATATATATATATATATCATAGTGTGTTACAAATGTAAAGGAAAGCCAAATGAAAATGTTTAAAATGTACAAATATTTTAAACATAGCAACACTACTACTGTAACTAACCCATTACTAACCAGTAATTGGCTAGTTTATCCAACATGTAGAGGTGGAATGTGACATTTTTTGTGGACTGTGCTTTAAAGCAGAGCAAGCCACATAAACTATAATTTAATAATATTAGCAAACAGGCTTATTTGGATTGACCAATGAACTGTTTAAAACAAACAACAAGAAATATTAACAAATTTGTTCGCTAAAGTTTTTTCAGTGTAGCTTTCCCAACACTGGAGATTATATTAATGCATATCAGTTTAAGAAGTCTGACTGAGTGAAGCAGTTTAGGGTTTCATACCGGAGCGTCCAGGTTTAGCAGTGGTTGGTGTTCCACCGTTCTCACCAGTTAAAGAGCCACGACTGGAATGGAAAGTTGGTCTTTTTAGTTTAGATGTGGAGCCTCCCTATGAAAGCAAAGAGAGAAAGTTTATTACAAATAGACAAATAGTTCCCTGTGTAGCTACAGATAATAAGACTAATGGGTAAATTTGGTAGCTAAAAGTAACTGGAATTTGTTTTCTGGAAAATCCAGCTACTTCTAATGTTCTACCAGATGCTCTACCATGACCTGGATGAATAAAAACTGTCATAACAAGAAGGTTTAACAGAATAATTCCTTTATGATCATGAAATTAACTGTTTCTCAAACCAGCTACATCTGTCTGTTCTCACACTGGAGACTAAGTTGAATTAGGTAACAGTCTAAACTCTTTAGCAACAGCTAAGGGCCATAGAGTCTAGTGAGTCATCTACCTCAGGTCCTTCCCATTTGTAGAGATCAGGCCACACTTAAAGCTTTTACTGTTAGTGTGCAAGAGCACTGGGAGGGGGCAGTGTGTTACCTCATGCCCAGGGGTCTGGCTGTGTTCTGGGCAGGACTGGCACTTGGTTGGTGTTGGAGTTTTACTGTGTGCCAGCCAGGGCTTGGCATAGCCACGAGATTGGGATTGGGAGGACTGGGAAATGCGGTAGCAGAAAGGACGAGAAATAGTGGAGTAGCAAAATAGCAGTGGGAAGAAGCCAGGATAATCGGAAAAAGAGTAAAGTGCAGGGAGGCGATGCAGCGCATGGCAGAGCGTAGTGTTTTTGTAGGTGGAGATGAGCACAAATAGGGAGGAAGGGTGGAGGAAGGCACATTTTCCAAGAAAGGGAGGGGAGAGGGACAAAAAGACAAAGAACAAATAAAAATTTCACAGATGACAATATGATTTTGACATGCAGAGACAGTAGTGATCATGTCCGGATCCCAAAACAACAATGTAACAAACACTACAATCAGAGACAGAGAAACCATCCACCAAAAAGGAGACATCCCACTGCTGATTTCAAGACATCTTAATGATTAGTGACAAGACTCGGATGTCGGCCTGGCCAAGTAATAAGAAATGATAAAAAAACCAACTTTATTTTATATATATTATATAAACAAACACTACCATACAAAGGTTTTTTAATGTTTTGAAAGAAGTTTTTTATGCTCACCAAGGATGTATTTTTTTGAAGAAAAAATAAAAATAGTAAAAACAGCAATATTGTAAAATATATTTCCAAATTTGAAATATGTTTTATGTTTTCAATATATTTTAAAATGTAATTTAATAATGGACTGGGAAAGCAGTCTAATATATTGATTTGGTGCTCAAGAATCATTTCTTATTTTAAAATATAAACCGCTGTGCTGCTTAATATTTTTGTGGAAACTTCTATTTTTTCAGTACTTTTTCTAGTCGAAAGAACAGCTTTTATTTGAAATATTTTGTAACATTATACATGCCTTTGATCAATTTAATACATCCTTGCTAAATAAAGTAGTAGTGTGTGTATTAAAAAAAATCCCAAAAGTCTGGCACCATACTAAACCAGTAAAATAAATAAATAAATAAAAGCTTATATAAAATAACTCAATAAAAGCTTCTGGGAATATTTTCTAGGATATTTTTCTTTAAATATTTAAACTTTAGTTTAGATGAAAACATAAAACCAATGCAATTACACACATTTAAATACTCATGAAACACACAGATGTAGGCAAAGACCATGATGAACATTTAAATATGAAGTGTGATGTTATGTGTTATGTGACAAATGACATTTATTACCAAAGCACAATGCCAACATATATATTTATGATAGTAGGCTTTTGCAAGAGGAACTACAGTTAAGTTCTACAGTAAAGAGTCTGCTATCTTTCTCTCATTATTACCATTGAACTATTATCATTGGATTATCTCATATTTTGAACTGTATGTGCAAAGATCTCTTAAGCGTCAACATCTTCAGTGCAGCAGTAATTACAAGATTTTATTTCTTAATTGATTAAATGTACACTAGAGTTCAAAAGTTTGGGGTCAGTAAGATTTTGATGTTTTTTAAAGAAAAAGTCTCTGATGCTCACTAAGGCTGCATTTATTTGATCAAAATACAATATTGTGAAATAGGCTATTATTACACTTTAAAATAACTGAATAAATGTAATTTATTAAATTGATGGCAAAGCTTAAAGTATTTGCTGTTACATTTGAACAAATCAATGCATCCTTGCTAAATATAAGTATTATCACCTTTAAAAAAAAAAATCTTGCCGGCCCACAAACTTTTGTTACAACATGAAAACGGTTTGAGACTGATGTAACATTTTCATAAAGATATTAATGTATACGCATGCTCCCACAGCAAACTGTAAGTACGGGTTATATTCTTATAGAGTGTAAGTTGGTGACACTCACCCTTGAGGAGGCTGTAGGCGTTGCGGGTGCGGAGGGTAGAGAGGCGCAGCTGTGGGCGCTGTGCGACGCGGAGGAAGATGAACGGGTGGGCGAAGCAGTGCGCGATGAAGGTTTGGAACGCCTACCCCGGGACCGGAAGGCCGCCAGACCCTGCGTGGCTCCCTCTGGAAGAATGAACTTCTCTCGAAGCTCCAGGTTGGTACGTCCACGAGCTGCAGAAGATGAAAGGAGGAAAAATAAGGTCAGCTGCTTGGCTTGTAACGGACGATGATCAGGCGGAGAACAGTGTGAGTGGAGAGAGTCAGCACTTCCTCCGGCCCACTGCTTTGACTCATTGCAGACAGAGGGATTGTTTACCCACTTTAAAAGCGGTCAGTGCGCGTGGTGGACACGATGCAGGGGGTTAACAGTGAAGTGAGTCAGAGCAAGCATCTTCAAAACAAGAACTCACTTAAAAAACAAAACAAAAGCACAGCTTCCCTCAGCCCACCACGTAAAAGTGTGCACACGCATAAACAGCGTCGACAGACACCCGAGGGTCATGCCTGATAATGCTTTTAGCAAACACTGAAAATCAACGCAAGCCTCCACGGAGCATTCTCAATAACAGATACCCAATGCAGCAGCCCTCGCACAACACACAGACCGGAGCAGCCAGCTGAGAGAGAGAGAGATAGACAGAGAGAGAGAGGGAGAGGTAGGGCTGTGCACAATGGCAGCAGTAGCTGTGGTCAGAAGTTCTCTGTTATGCCCTCAAGACATCAGTGTTGGGGAGTAAAAGCACAGACAATTCAGTTACAATTTTTCGTAGCGTTATAGTAGGACATAGCATGTAGCCTTATAGACAGGCACATAACATTTTATGTCTACTGTCTTGTAGCAAAAAATGTTTTCAACTAAGTTATATAAATGTAGATTGCTTCTAGCATTGTTGTTATTAAAGGACACTAAAACAAACTATTATTTTTTTCATATAGATGAAAACATTACAGTTACATTAATAGCACACTTAAGCTTTAGCACTAAATTAAAAATATGCTTAAGTACTGAAGATAAAATAAAAAAGAAACAAACAAACAAATGACATAAGCATATTATTGAATTTAGAAATTTTATAGCAAATTATTAATAATTAATTATTACATTTTAAGTTAAATTATTAGAATTGCTATTACTAAATTAAAACTACATAAATATTTATATTTAAATTAAATATAGAAAATTAAATTAAATTAAATTTTACATATAGAAAAAAAATGTAGATTATAATTTAAGTACAAATAAAATAAAAAATGACACTACATAAATAATACTGAAATAACCAATTAGTTATATTTATAAAGTCAATTTATAAATTTGTACTAGCAGATAGGTTCAACTAACATTCGACATTTACAACGTGTTGTCAAAAATGGGTTTGTGCCATTTTTCTTAAAATAAAGTAAATGCCACTTGCTTTGACATTTTCATAAGTTTCAGTGCATTATGTTACTGTTTTGTTATTAATGTGTAGTGTGGCTAATTAATTTTCCAAAAATGTGGCTTTACTGTAGTTGAACTACTTTAAATTATGAGTAGCTTTTAGCTTGGCAAGCTACAGTTTCAAAGTAGCTTCCCCAACACTGCCTGACACTCACTTTTCCATCAAACCCAGTCAGAGCAGGGCAGTTGATAACTGCAGCACCATATAATTTCCTCCCCACAAACCAGGTGGGGCCTGTAATTCACTTCTCCATGAGTAATTGCTCTTTAAGAGTTGCTTCAAACAATATTAGAAACCCCAAGCCTGGCCACACCCTGGTCCTGGATGCTTTTTCACTTGCAATATTCATCCAGGACACACATAAAAGAAACCTTGGCCTGGCCAAACCTGGTTTGAATGGTTAGCATGATGCTAGCTGACACACAGACCTCACATAGTCCTCACGCGCTCACACACCCCACATATACTAAAAGACACAGCAGTGATGATGGGATGGACCAAAAGCTGGACAAAAAGGTTAAGAGGCTCAGAATGAAATGACAGACATATGACGTCAAACAGGAAAAGAGGTGAGAAAGGAGAGAAGATGAGGTACCTCTGCAGCAGAAATAGCCAGGAGTAACCGTCACTGAGAGACACAAGAGACAACATGAAAACACGCATTCACACCATCCCACAGAAAGAGTCACATACGCACACCCACGTTCTGTTGAAAGGGATAGTTCACCCAAAAACTAAAATTCGGTTATCATTTACTCACCAATTTGTTCCAAACATGTACTAATGAGAAATTTCAATGTCAATCACCTCAAATAGTGTTCTTCATATACTCGCACTGTAAAGAACAGCTTAAACATTCTTCAAAATATCTTCTTTTATGTTTCACAAAAGAAAGAGAGTCATACATGTTTGGAACCACATTTTGAATGACATTTTTTGGTGAACTTTTCTGTTAAGAACTCTTGCCTGGCAGTAAGATTGTCTCCATTTTTAGATATAAATATGCAGTAAGTATCTCAAATCAATATGCAGGAAGTGATGTAAAAGACAGAATTCTCAAAGCGCAACTGATCCATCATGAGCTCCAGGCATGAGGGTCGGGGCCCGATTAGATCAGTGTCACGGTCAGCAAAGCACAGCAAAGCAACAAAGAACCAAACAAGGTGTGAGTGAAACAGAGGGAAAGAGAAGGAAACCAAACGAGTGAAAAAGAAGAATATCTGAACGAGAAGGAGAGAGAAAAACCCAACCTATGCGAGATGATATGGAGCTGCTGGAGTCAGAACGGAGGATTTTTAGTCCTGGATGTTGCACTGGGGAGAGAGAAAGAGAGATAGGGGACGGGGCAGAGAAAGAGGGAGGGAGAGACCTAAGGAACATGCACCATGCACTACAATTGCAAAAAAAAAAAAAAGAAAAGAGAATGACAGGGAGAAAGAGAGAAAGGGCCAAATGTGTAGGCCATGCATATAAAAATAAAACCACCGTGGGAAAGAGGTCAGGAAGTAATAGGTAAATAATGGAAGATGAGACTGAACTCTGATAGTACTGAAAAGATGAGAACACTTACAAAAAAAAAAAAGAAGAATGAAGTGAATGAAGACGATGAGATAAAAGTATTGAGTGGAAATATGAATAATGCTGTGTCTGTCAGTGTTGAGGACATCCTGGAATCTTCTTTTTCATGGCGCTAGCAAGTTTCCTTTAGAGCTTATGTCAGACTTACCTCGGCATGGGTCGTTCTTCACCAGGAATTCATCCAGTGCCATCCACCCTCCTCCAACCCGAACCATGACGGTACTGCGCAGGATTCGTACAAGACGCAGCTGCTGTGAGTCTCCGAACTGAGGAAAGGCAGAGGAAAGAAGAGGAAGAGTAGAAAGGAACAAACGTGGATATGAGAGAAAAGGGGACAGACAAGAGGGATAAAGGATTAGATTTTTTTCAATGTCTTTTAAAGGGACAGTCCATCCAAACATTACAGTTCTGCTCAAGTTCCAAACCTGTATGTTGTCATTTTTAGTGTGAAAAACAGAAGGAACACTTGAAGATTCTTTAATTTCCTTCTATATTCCACAAAAAAACAAAACAAAAAAAAACACTGAAGTTTGGAATGACATGAGGTTGAGCAAAACACGTGAACTGAAATGGGTGAACTATTCCTTTAAAGATCATATTCAAATTAGTTCACTATATTAATTATATTACGAAGCGCCAGGCAAATCAAAGAAAATCACACTGCGACATGCATCAAACCATATTTTTTGGGGGAAAAAATCTACATGATTTATGTTAACCTTGCCCAGTTCAAATCCCATCTCTATAATAAACGCCACACCACAGCAATTCTCTGGAAATTTTCCCTGAATGTTTGTCCTTTTTTTACTTCAAAGAATTGCTCTGGTTGAAGGTTTATTTTCTCTAAGTCAAGAAATCAGCCACTGGATAGTTTTCCTCCACCAAAAGCCAAAAAAACCTAGAATCATAACAAAAAGCCCTGTAAATCTGAACCATTTCCTGATCATGATAAATCATTTTCAATAAAAAACAAGCACATCCCAACCACAACACATAAGCTGAACCTTTGAAATCTGCCTCTGGATTTGCAAGGCGTATATAAATGCATTTAATATTTTGGCAATAGCACTGCAATTTTTGTCTCCCGGACAGGAAATGCCCACTGAGAAAGCAGGAAGGGACTAAAGAAATCCCCATTTAAGACAGCGCCAAGAATGTGGGCTGTCCACAGGGAATTCTTAGCTAGTCCATGCAGAAACTGTCCCGTACTGATTTAGAACTGGCTCTCTAAAAAACCCCAGAATAAAAGGCCAGCTTCTACAGTGGGAGCTCATGGGAACTGTACAGAGTCAACAGATTTCAGAGGACATGTCACAAACACACACTGTTCACTTTACCTGATTCCCAAGGAAGAACTATAAAAAGTCCGGTGCACATGGAGGAGGAATAAAACAAGAGGAAAGAAAAGAAAAAAAAAGAATGAAATAACAGATACAGACACAAACACATTAACTGTTGGTATAATGATTCATTTCCTTTTAACTATTCCTAAAGATAGCATACAATGGTGAACACATCCACGGGGAACGTGATGATTTGTTGTTATAAGCAGGGTAGAGTGCTTGTGAATGGCTGCTTGAAAACAAACACAACGAGGACACCACAGGAGGTGAAGTAGTAAAGAGACAGACAAATACAGACAAACATCAGGATGTGGAGTTAGCATCGTGGATCTGTAGCCTGTGCAATGCAACAAGTTAGTAAATGGTCTTGTCAAAGATCATTAACCAATGGATAATGATGTTGAGGTATGAAAGACCACTCAGTGATCTTGACAGCAGCAGCCTCATCTCATGGGTTGATCGTTAGTTAGGTGTGAAGTATTATGGTGGTATTGTGTACACACACACACAAAACTGCCAAGGCACCTTTATTTCAAAATGACCATGTCATACTGATGTCACTGAAAGAGTGTGGTGCTGGTTAGCATCGTAGTATTACAATGGCAAGCTCAGGGATGATCTGAATGAGGAAGTGTGGTGATAAAGCAGCTCATTTATATACATTTATAAATGCCATATTAAATGCATTAAAACTTCTAGACTGGAATTTATGCTTGAGTTATTTATGATTGAGCTCCAGATTCTAACCCTGTACTTGTTCTCTCCAATTTGCTCCACCTGAAACCTCTTGGCACACTTGCACTGAGCCACTTGTCTGGTGACCTGGGATAAAAAAAAAAAAAATGGGGATTTAAATCAGCTCAAACATATGAAAAGCAAATCTGCTTAATTCATCATCCATACCTCATCCTCGATCTTATCAGCGTCTGTTGTGGGTCTGTAAGCGTCTTTGTTGGGGTGCAAAGCAGCCACAAATTCATAGTAGTCGATATAGCCATCACAGTCACGGTCAAAGATATCAGCAACAGCTGTCATCTCCAGCTTGCTGGTAGGGAACTCTGCAAACAAAAAGCATAGTTAAAGTGGCATTTAAAAAAGGTACATGTAAACGAAGAGCAGCAGGAAAGTCCATGAGGCCGTACTTGATGCCAAGATGCCATCGATGAACTCCTGGCGGGTGATCTTTCCATCCTGGTCCTTGTCGATGCGTCGGAAGAAGTCCATGACTCGAGACTTCTTGTGGTTCATCCAGCGCATGTATTTCTTCCTCCACACATCAAAGTCAAAGTTGGCAAATTCTTTAAGCTGAGGGTGGAGAAAGGTCATTATTACTTCTGCTGTTCAGATTTCATGAGTTTAACATAATTTTACTACTAGTACTCAAAGAGCACAGTTAAGAGTTAAAAAAGAATATTAATAGTAATATAGTAACAGATGCAATACCTCCTCTAGTCTGTCGAGAGCATCATTCAGCTTGCGCTGACGATCGAGGGCAAGCAGCCACACTTGTTGCCAGCGGGAGCAGAGCTGGGTGAGCCGAGGGTTACCACTGGTTACTTGTACTGAGTGCTGCTGTTGCTGCTGCTGCTGGTGTTTTCCTGTAAGGAGAGCACAGAAAAATGTGTTCAGAACAGTATATTACTGTACTAAGTGAATTCTGAGATATATTTTAGTATGCATACTTTGCACAGCATATATATTTATTGTACATATGGAATACCTTAATGACTGCATACACAGTGCACTGTGCCTGATGTGACCTTCAATTTTTTAAACAGTATATAGTACACACAGCACATTATTAAGCGGTGAGTAATCTATACTACCCCTAAAAAGGTGCAATAATATGTACTAATATTTCACTGCATGCAAATAAGTGCTGCTCAGCATAAGTTACTTCTTTTTAAAAACTAAAAAAAAAAAATTGTACCAACCCTTAACATTTAAACAGTAGCTTATGTAAAGGTTTTGTGTTTGCATGCAGTATGTGTGCAGATGACAATAAAAGTCTCTTACGGGTCCCTCTTCTGTCTGAAAGGCTGCTGGGATGTTCTGCTGGTTTCCTCTTGTATGTCTTTGTCACTTTGTCAACATCAGGTTGTTTTCGGGTCATTTCTTCCATAAACACCTGATGGAAGACAACAAAACCAATGAGAAACCTCTCAGCACAAAACAATGCAATTAATTTATAAGACTGAGAGACCGCTGAATTCTCCCGCTCACCTGATGCTCTGTGATAAGTGTTTTCAGTTGAGGGATGTCCTGGGGGAGTGGTTCAGTATCACGCTGCACCAGTGTGGTCTCCGCCCACTGTAGCCATGACAACAGCTCCTCCAGCAGTGTAGCATTGTTGAGCAATTCAGTCAGAGCCGTCTCCAAGCGCTGCTCATGCTGTTTGGTCCACGTCAGGACCTGAAGAGCAAACATTATTATATGACTTTTCTATTATATACACATTTCAGACCTATTATAGTAAGCGGGGGCATTTACTTAATTTTTTGCCTAGACAGGCTTCATACCTCCTCAAAGCGAGCTCTGATGATGGTGATCCAGTGTTTGATGGTTGTGATGCAATCTGGGTGGCACACAGCTAGGATGGCTTCTCCCATGCCAGCAGCTTTATTCACATCCACTCTCTTCTCCTCCACCGTTTGCATGAAATCCCGGTGCGTGTGCAATAGTGCCTGCAGAGTCTCTACCTCCTCTGGCAGGACGCCCCGGAAACGCAGTGTTTGCTCCGCCTCCGAAAGCCACTCCAGTAACATCTGAACAGCCGTGCGAAACTCTTCTGCCTGCGGAAAAAGACAGAGAAAATAGATAGTCAGAAGAAAATATTAACACTATTCTTTGTTTCCTTCAAAATCTAAAAAACAGTCAGACGTACTTGTTTGAGAGCCTGTTGGAGCCGGGTCTGTTTGGAAACGGACAGGGCACAGACTGTTTCCCAGCGGTTGCTAAGCTCCTGCAGTTGAACTTTGACCCAGGCGGTGTCGTCCCGGCCTGTTTCCATCAGCTCTCGGGCAGACCGCTTCAGAGCCTGCACACTACTGGTCCTTTTTCCTAGCTCTTTCTGGAAGACCTGAGGAACAATAAATAAAGCACCACCACTGAAATCTCTGTCCTAGTCAGAAATGTCCATCCTAGTAAAAGTCACAATCAGTGCTTCCATTATAGATTTGCGCAAACCTTTGCAATGTTTTATAAATGACGATAAAAAACTACTGCAAAATGACGCCATTTCCATTGTTTTCATTCCCATGTTATGCGACTAAAACTAAGGCATAATGTTCCATAGACGTATGCAGTATAAATAAGTTATCCAAGCATTAATGGCATTTTTGTGAATCATTCCTTTTTCAAATTGCCTGAAAAACTACCACATGCAAGTGTAATATATGAGATTTTTGTGAAATGTATATGTCTCCATTGGCTGTATTTTATAGGTGTTGTTATTAATGACAAAAAAGGAAAATTTTTTGTTTCTGAAAGTCTTCAGATTTCATGTTAAAAATCTTTGAAAGCATAATTTTCATTTGTACCTTATGGGAATCCATTAGGTTGGAAACAAGATCCAGATCTCCATGGACAGGCTGGTCCTCTGCAAGCTGAGGTTCCACACGATACAGCCAGTCAACAAGTGCCTGGAGAGCCTCAGCAAACTGACCTGAGAACAAGAGGGCTTCCTCCAACTTGTGTTGCCTTAGGAGAAAAACATTCCAAATTATTTTCTTTTTTTCATTCTACATTCAGTCATTACCATGTGGCAGAATTTCTTACCTCTCCACGCTCTTTCCACAAACTGTGTCCCATTTGTCACGGACCTCTCCCAACAAGTTGTCCAGTTTTTGTGTGTCTGAAGGAAGTGTGGCCTTGTCTCTCATGGCCTTCCCAGAGCGCACTGTGGTGTCATAAACCGGCTGCTTGGAGCCAAGAGACTTCTGGAAATCCTGCAGTACAGTGGGCATAAGATAGAGGGCATAAGAGACAATTCTAAAAGTTTTGAACTTCACATAACATTTTAATGCATGCATGCTGTACCTTATGTTTGGCCAGCTGGACCTTAATCTTGTCAGGCTCATTAGAGATTTCCAGCTCAGAGTCCAGCCTGCTCTCTGCTTCCTCCAACCAGTCTGTCAGTTTCCTCCAGGCCTCATGAAACTAGACAAGAGAAGACTGCCAACTTCAGACACAGAAAAGGCATCATCAGAGGAACACAGACAGAGTGAGGTAAACCAAAATATACCTGTTTGGCTCTCTTGCGGGCCTCATCCAGGTGGCGTCCTCGGTCTAGTGATCTCTGCACCAGTTTGTCCCAGCGGGCCTGCACACTGAGCAGCAGGTTCTTGATGAGAACCACATCCTGTTTGAGACTGGCAAACCGCAGCTGAGAGCCAGCCTTCTCCAGAGCCAGAACCTGTTCTCTGTGAGTGTTCACCTCATTCACAAACACCTGAAACATACAGAAATAAAGACAAGGACTTAAGTTACTCAGTTACTCTTATCAATCACAAAAAATATGTGTAGTACTTAAGCAAGCCAGATTTTCTGACCAACCTTGTGCTCATCTATCTGGAATAGGACAGTGTCGAGAATGAGGCTGGGTGGCTGAACCATGTTGAGAGTCTGCTCTGCCTGTGTCAGCCAGTTTATGGTGTCCTGCAGGGAGGTCTGGAATCCTGTCGCCAATGAGACAGCTTCCTCCAGTTTACCCTGTGGAAAGAGATGGCAGAGGCATTTTAGGATTGGAAGGCAGAATAAGATACTTCAATCATCTGTTCATTAATTATCAAATTTGAGTCAAATAATCTTAAGGTTATCTATATGCCAATGTGCTTCAAAACAGTGACTAAATTCAGATTTAGAAGATATAAGCATTCAAAGCTTGCACTTCCATCAAAAATGGATCAACGATTTGTCCTGCCCTGTCGTCCTGTTTCAGTTGAAATTAAGCCACCACACAGATTAACGCTGCATGTTTCAAGGCACTCCAGGGGACCTTTAAGCATGAATTGAAGGACATAAATCTCACCATTCTGTCTTCCATTTTGGCATTGAGACTGGCCCACTTGTTCTGTAGCATGGCCAGGTTCTGTTGGGTCTGGGTGGTACCAGGTCCAGCATCCTCCCCACCTCTGGTCAGCAGAATGGACTCTCCTTTATCTAGTAGCCGATGGTACTGCTCACTCCTCTGGGTCAGCTGAGCCTGGAGCTCCTGTAAACAGGACAGAGCAGGAGTTGATTATCAAAAAGTGTTGCTACTATTAACTAAATCTACTAAATTTGTTTTTGTTAACGGATGAAAAACCTAATCAAATATTAGATAGGCTATCAACTAACTGAAATAAAAAGTGAATTACTAATTAAAGCTTAAAAGACATTAAAAAACAAAAACAAAAAAATGATGAATGCACAAAATTTCTAAAACTAATAAATATTTAATTCAAAATGTAAAAAAAAAAAATCACAAAACACTGTCAACAAATAATAATACAATGCAGCTAGGCTTTTCCTAATAGAATGCTAAGGGAACATACTCCTGAGTATGTTCTTCATTTAATGTAATTTCTTGTAATTTCCAAAGAATTCTAAATTAATAAATAAAACAAATGCTCTAATAACTATATATTTGAGAGAGGTTTGATATCTAATGAGTGGACAAGAGGTGAACTCATTTTGCTCACCATGTGTTGCTGCAGCTGCTCTCTGGCGGTCTCAGGCAGGCCACCTGTGGGTTTGGCAGCGGACAGCTGACTCTCTGTGCGTCTGAGCCACTGCAGAAACTCCTCCAACTCTCCATGGAAACCCTCCGCCTGACACAGAAACCATGCAGGACAAAGACAATGAGCTAATTGATCCGACACCTGTACTACAATATTAAAGAGAACCATTCTCGCTGCACAGCAACCCTCCAAACTGCATCTATTTTATTAAACCAACTTAAATGTGATCCATTGCAAATGGTGCAGTTCAGACTACAAACATATGCAGATGCACTTGTTTTTTTATTGTTGCTTTCAATCAGATCTCTCTGTATAATGATACAGTGGTATTATGTAGAGAGCACCTGCTGCAGGGCAGCTTCCAAAAGCTTCTGCCTCTCATCAGTCTTCAGCAGAAGGTTCTTCCAGCTGCGGTTGAGCTCATCCAGCTGGTCTCTCAGGTGGTTGATTTCGTCTCCAGGACTGGACTCCAGCAGCTCAGAGCCTGCCCTGTTCACCGTCTCCACTGTAGCCCGATGGGACAGCACGTCGTTTCTTAAAACCTACAAAGACAACTTGATTAAAGGAATCTGCTTTAAAAAGGAAATAAAAAGTAGAGTGCATAAAAATGTCCCAAATATTCCATACATGATGCTTAGCCAGCTCAATTTCGATGGCCTTGGGGTCAGAGCTAATGGGTCGCTGGGTGTCCAGTGTGGCGTGAGTGTGACTGAGCCAAGACTGCAGCTCAGAGAGAGCATGCTGGAACTGACCTAGAGCCAACAGCGCACCCTCCAATTTGTGCTGTGAGAGTGAAAAAAGACAAAATAAAATCAAGAGTAAGAGCATTTCCTGTCTGCCCTCTAAATTGCAGATGAATCAAGTTTTCATCTTCTATTTTACAGTTCTAATTTTACAATACTCAATATTCAGTAATAGTAGTAATATAAATATAATGCTGATAGTAATATTAACTGATTAATTCATAGATCCTTAGCCTAATGGTAGGCTGTTTTAAGGAGCACTTGGAGCATTGAACTCTTATCAGTGTGTGTTTATTTGCATTTTAGTTATCTAAATTATCTGTTTTATAAGTAATTGTTTTGTAAATGCAAAAGGAGACTAAGATAATAAACTGGTCTGTATTTTCTCACCTGTCTGATTGTGATTTTGTCCACCAGGTTGTCCCATAGGTGGCGTAGCTCAGTGAGAGGCTCCTGAATCATGTCTCTGTCTGTCTGATCGCTCACTTTTTTGAGCAGCAGCTCTCCTTGGTGGCAAAGCTTCTCCATGTCAATCTGCTGCTGATAAACTTCCACTTTATATTGCTGTGTCGAAAGGGTCAAAAGAAAAAGGGTCAATCTTTTTCTCAACATGCTTTTTTGAGATAAGAGTAGATAAGGTCTGATTCAAACCTTGAGCTCTTCGATCTGTTGTTTAACGGTGCTGAGGTCTGTCCCTACAGCTGGCATGTCACACAGTTTGATCACAGCATTGTCTAAGTAGTCAAACATGCCCTGAGGAGATATAAAGTGATAATTGTGAATTCACAGTTGGGTTGATCAATCAGGGCCAATTTTGTGGTACCAATAGAGTGATAGACACCTGAAGAGCATCCTGGTACTGCACAGAGGCGGTCATGGCCTCTTCTAGTCTCTCCATTCTCTCTCTCCATGTGCGGTTCAAGCCTTCCCAGGCTGCATTCATCTGTGTGAAACAAAATCAACAACATGGAGATATTTTGTTTAAATGTGAGTGAATCAGGGCGTTTTCTACATTGCTTAACACTGTTCTATCCTCCTACCTCATCGATGGTCTTCTTGACCTCTGGTTTCTCAGTCTCTCCACAGGCAAAGATGAGGTCAGCTCCAAGCGTTCGTACAATCTCCAGTTCTTCCCTCAGGCCATCTGTCTCTGCCTTAATGGCCTGAGTGTGAGACAAAAACATCATGACTAAATTCTCTTGAGATCAACATCTTGACACAAGATTACGTAGTTTGAACTAATCCAAAACCCCATTAAGGAGTGTTTTATAAAAAATGCACATGACTATACAAACATGGGCTATTCACAGTATTTCTGCTGTAATAATGACAAAGCTTCTTATTTATTTATTTTTAACAGAAACTGAACATTGAGGTAATATTTTGTAAGCTCAATGCATTTGCTTATGATTTTTCAATTTAAGAAATTATATTTTGTTTCTCATTTCCAAGAATTTATTCTTCAATTATAAGGGGGGAAATCTGTTATTATATTATTATGTATTATATTATAATATTATACAAGAAATAACTTTCATTTTATACATCAGTTTTTCTAACAGATCCTTTTGAATTTTGCTGATGCCCTCTAGTGGTTGTGAACTGCTGATCTTGTCTTGCCAATGACTCTATTTTTGTACTGACCTCTGCTGCCTCTATTTGTTGTTTTATAAGTGAAGGATCCACCCCTGGGTCCTCCAGATCTTTCACAATGTCCTGAGAGTCACGGAGTGTGCTCAGCAGAGCTGCCATGTCAGCCCAGAATTTTCCAGCGAGATCTAGAACATCCTGAAGCTTTCCTTCTTTCTCCTCTGCCCTCTGCCTGATCTCATCCCACAGAGAGCGCAGCCGCAAGAGTCGTGAACGCACCGCTGAGGATGGGAACAGATTACGCATTTACCAAAAGATAAACGTTTCATACAACCACAAAGTGTAATTTCAGATTAAAGATCTTTACCCTGGGCAGCAGGATCGTCATGTGGGGCACGGCCAATGAGCTCTTCTCCTCTGGCACACAGGGCACTGAAAGATGGAAGCAGTTTGTCCAACTCTAGTCCTGTTGCCCGGTGCTCCGCAAGTTGCTCCCGGATCTTCTCCACCTCAGCTGCCACTGGAGGAGGCTGCCGCAAGCGTTGGACTGCACCTTCCAAAGTCTCCAACAGAGGGTCCATTTTATCATGGAACTTAATAAAGGGAAAGAAGAAAAAAATTAGATCAAATACAGCACACAAAAGTAACAGCAGAAGGACAAGGCATAAGGAGGAGGGAAGATTTATCCCAGACATATGCTAAGGAGTAAAAGAAGTTGATGCTTCTGCTAAATACCTTTTATTGTAAATGATTAAGAAATTCATTGTAATGCACTTTGCCCACTTTCTTGATAACAAGATGCTATCTATAGTACAACTGAAGTAAGCTAAAACTAGTTTCAGCATACAAATAATAAAACATTACAGATGAAAGAATTCTTGATCCTTAATCCAATACAGATGTTGTATCAGTGGTTAAATCAGTGGGTGCTCTTACCTCTACCAGCTGAGGGAGTTGCAGAGAGAAGTGATGATGGAGGGATGGACATACACAGCACATCCACAAACATGAGTGATGGGTGGACGAATGGACCAAACATGGGAGGGAGAGGTGCAGGGAATAGGCAAAGGGACAGTTGCAACAAGCAGGAATGTAGAAAGTTTAGGGGATACAGGATATGGAGAGGAGAGGGTGACAGGATATGGGGTACAGGGGTGAGACAGGTGGAGTCACAGTGAAGTAGAGTTTGAAGGGATGGAGGTGGAGAAACAGTACAATGTGTTAATTCAACAGCATGCAACAGGCCAGCAGGATGAATTAATAACACAAACATTAAGCCAAAATGCACCTTATGATGTCAGATGTGAGTGATGTTACTTAAAAAATGTCTTAGTCCAAAACAAAGGGTTAAATAAAGGTGATGTGTGTCATTAAAATAGCTTGAATATACAAAATGAGTTGTGGGCTGTAACCTTTAAATAAATCACAAGCTGGGAAGCAGTCCAAAATAAGCATGCTAACATTTTGCAGCACATACCTGGACGGACTGTGACACAGCTTCATCCAGTGCTGTGGCTCGACCTTTGACCTCCTCTTTGATGCTGAGGTAACGTCTCTCTGCTTCATTATAACGTTGTCTTACTGTTGCCCCTTCCTGGGAACTCAGTTCTGTCAGTTGTGGACCGATCTTTAGCAGTTTATCTATGTGAGGCTTATGCTCAGCGATGGACTCTCTCAAAAGCTAGGAAGAAAGAAATATACAACATCATGTGATGTCAATACATATTACATGAAATAAAAATGTTTTGTGGGCTTGTGAGTTTTGTGGGTCTTTGTTCATGTCAAATAATGCATTCAAGTCCTCCTGGAAAGTACATATTTTTGAGTTGTGAATGTACTATTAATGCAGATGCTGCATTCACTGTGTCTAAAAAGCTTTCTCAATGGCACACCCCAAACTCAGATTTTAGAAAATCCAATGAAAATACTCGCTTTTAATTAAGACAGTGGTGATGTTCATATACGTTCAACACATAAATACAATCTTCCATAACTTAAATGCATCATATAACCACATAGGAGCAAAATAGACTCAAGTCCTTTGTCTGCATACTGCCCACTCACCCTCATCTGGTCTTGTTGTTGTCTGAGTGCTTCTGTGTCAATGGCAGGAGGGGGTAACTGGGTAATCAAAGTCTCCGTCTCTCCCAGCCAGGGTTCAAGTTCCTCATACGTCTCCCAGAACCGCGCTACTAGCACCTGAGCCTGCTCTAGAGCTGAGAAGCGCTCACCATGACTCTGATTTACTGCTTCATAACGAGCACTTAAAGAGTCTGTCTTCACCTACAGGAGGAAGCAGAAAGAGTTTTATTGGGTTAATCAAATGAATCTTTAGAGACTGAAAAAACAAACTTGCACTGTTGCTTGTTCCAAACATGACTCAACAAATTAAATCTCCGCCAGAAAATGCATGAGTCACATCAATTAAATTTTCCTGATCTAACCTTTCGCAGAGGAATAATTACATGGCTTATTCTGACCCCTCTCCCTCCCTCTCTGTTCTTTATTTTGTCTCTAACCTTCAAAGCCTCTCTCTGTTGCTCACTGCAGCTCTCCAGGATGTCCTCTTGTGTCTTAAGGAGTTGGTCCACGGTGTCTTTGTGACGGATGATGTCAATGTTAAAGGCTCTCTGCACCTGGAGCTGAGCCACTGTCACATCAGGCTCCAGACTCAGAGGCCCCAGAGATGCCAACTTCCTCTCAGTCTCTCCGACCCAGGTCAACTCTGCATCAACTGCCTCCTCATACTGAAACAATTACACACACAAATACACTGTAAACAAAAGTAGCATATTTACAAATTCAAGGAGACAAAATGGACAGAGGACCTTAAATCAAACTTTGCTTAAGCATCAACTTACGTTAAATATATAGAATATTGATAATATTTTAAAATCTATGTTAAAGTTGCACATGTACTCAACATTCTCACTATTAACAAATCATTAACTATGACGTAACATGCGTTAATAAACTCCTAATTTGCTGTTTATTAATAGTTAGTACGGCAGTTGTTAAGATTAGGTAGGATTAAGAATGTAGAATATGATCATGCACAGTATGTGCTTTATAAGTACTAATAAACAGCCAACATGTTAAAATTGCATGCTAATAAGCAACTAGTTAATAGTGAGAAACTGGTTTAAATTAAATTAGAATTTCCTAAAAGAAAATACTAATGCTTTTTACCGGGGGTGGGATGGGTCGGGGTGGGCTCTTAATTTGCGCAATTGATTTTTGCTTTATATTACTGTATTTTTGAAGAAAATTTGTTAACAAAAAAAAAAAGAAAATACTAATGCTTTCAAGGTATGGAAAGACAAATGTTACATTTTATGTAAGTTTGGGGTTAAGGCTGTGTTGATCATACAAAGATATTTACAGTATCTGCTGCAGTACCTGCTGTGACCTTTGGATGGCAGCCTGCACTAACTGCACTCTCTGTGTGATGGTCTCATCGGCTTGGCGGTAACGCTGATTGGCATCGGCAACCAGGCGGTCTAGGCCTTCCCGTGCACGCCAGGGTACCAGATCCAGTAAAGCACTGCCCACCTCATTCACTGTGTCCAGAACTAACCTCTTCTCAGCGGACACACACTTCAGCTCCTGAGCCAAACATTCACATACAATATAAAATAATAAATTGACTCATGCAAAAACAAACAAAAAAAATGACTAATGAGTACAAACAAAAATAAAAAAATAAATAAAATAGTAGACATCCTTACCCTCTGTCTGTCCTGATAGGCTGGTGTTGTGTCTGACTCAATGTTGTTAAGCTCTGCCTCCACGCTATCCAGCCATTGGCTGATGTCATCGTGTGAGCTAGCAAATCGCGTGGCCAACTGAAGGGCCTGTTCCAGAGTACGGAGGGCTTTGCTGCTGCCCGCTGTCATCTCCGCGTAGCGGCTTTTGATGCCATCTAGCTTCTCCTGAATCAACAGGACCTCCTCACCTGTCACAGAGATCAAACACGGTCACAGTCAAAGCAGGAATTTGTTGATACACCAATGAACACAGAGGCTGGATGGAAAAGTACCAGTGGTTTGTTTGAGCAAAGCCTGTCCATTCTTAATGGCCTGGTCCACTGTCTTCTTCCTGCTGATAATCTCTTCATTAAGAGCCTATAGGGGACCAGCAGTAGAAACATTACCTCTGAACATAATTCAATTTGATTTTATATTAAGTAAAACAGAATGAACAACAACAAAAAAATACATTACATTTGATTATTTAATCATAATTCATTTTAATTGAATAATAGACCTACTATAGCTCTGACCCTACAGAGTAAGTTTTTTAAAGGAAATATTCATATCCTCTAAACTGACTTATACGGTATTGTTGATCCTGGGCAGCTATGACCTTGACTCATACCAGTGTGTGTTTGTGTTGCTGCTCTAGTAGCTCCGGCTGATAACTCTGCACTGAGACCTCAGCAAGTCTCTGGGCCACCTCAGCTAGCCAGTTAAGGACTTCCACCTCTTCCTCTCCAAATAGCTGTGCATTGGCCAAGGCCTGCTCCAGCATGACCTCTCTCCGACTGCACCAATCGCTCAGCTCCGTGTGCCCGTTGCGCACTGCCGCCACACGTTCGCCCAGCCAATCACGATCAGCCGCACAACTGAGCGGGTGCAGTGACTGACTGAGAGTCTCAAGGTGGTTTACATCATTCTCCCGAGAGGATACGTCCTCTTGGAGAGCCTGGGATTATAGCCCAGAGTAAAGAGGAGACGTGAATGGATGAGTAGAAGGAGAAAAAAAAAATACAAGGCAAACATAAACCAACATGACAATGCAGAATAATGACAAATCATAATTAACTGATATGAGCAAAAAATAATATGTGAACCAACACAAGATGAGATGGAAACACAAAATCATGATGAAATTAAACTGCAAAATGGAAAGGATGTGGGCAGGATCACGACCTGAATTTTGTGCCTTCTTAGATAACTGCACTCCTACCAGTCCGTTTACAACCACAGGAGACTGACAATCTGTTCTCTCCTCTGCCAGTGTAATGATGCTTGACACTTTCAAGATCGCTTGCTAAAATTATAGATCTTGGTTTGGTAGCAACAATTCTGACTCCTAGGATACATCTCTCTCAGGTGCTGTGTATACTCTACCTTGTGCCTTACAATCTGCTGTGTGATTTTGGAGGTCTGGGTTCCCATTGGCTCAGCGGAGCTCAGGCGTCTCTCTGTTGTGCTCAACCACTCACCGAGTGGCTCCACTGCCTCGTGGAACTGCAGCGCCAAGACCTGCAGCTCTTCTAGCTGCCGCTGCCTGAGGACACGAGGTCAGGAGGAAATCTGTGTTATATTCTTATGACTACTCCGTGTTTATGGCCTTGTAAAGCAACCAAGTGATTGAGTTCTGGGTAAGAAATTCCATTAAGAGATTTTATGGCTGTGTCTGGGTGTCCATATTGCTTTGATTATGGAGTTTACCTGGCGCTGGCCTTTTCCAGCATATTTGTCCATCTCTCTCCAAGGCTCTCAAGTTGTTTCTGGATTTTGTCTCTATCTTGTGTCTCGGCTGTGGCAGCGATACGCTCTCCTTCTGCCCTGATCATCTCAACCGTCCCACGGCGGTCATCAAGCAACCGTTGCAGCAGCTAGAAATAACACAGAACCTCAATTAATTATTAAATTAAAATTCGTTTTATCTAGCATGATAAATTATTCTAATTAGTCTTATATGAAATCAAGGGATCACAATATATAAAATTATATTTCAGGTTTTACTGGAGTATTTTAAAAAGTCTAACCTTCTGCTCCTGAATTTGTGCCTTGACCACACGGTATTCAGCAGAAGGAGGTTTCTGATTGGCTATGAGCTCCTCTGTGTCACTCAGCCAGCTTAAGAGTGGCTCCAGAGCATCTTGGAACTTCCCACAATGCAACAGGGCCTCCTGCAGTTGTGCGATTCTTTCAGCAACCTGTGAATAAAAAAAAATATATATATTAATTTTATCCACTTCTATCAGTCAATTAAAAAAAGGCTAAAAGTGGAGGCAAGCTTACCCTCTTGTTGAGGGAGTTCCAGTGCAGGTTGGTGGTCTCCAAGTCATGTTCCAGGGCCTGAGTGTCAGTGTGTTTGGCTGCACTCTGGATAAGACCTTGACCCACAGCGTTGACATGTTGCAGTTTGGGCTGAATGCTGTCTATCTGCTCCCTTTCTACGGCCTAAAGAGTGAAGAAAAGACAGAGAGCAAACGACTTGAGTATATTATTGGACACTTGTTCTGCTACTGGACATGTGATATGATAGAATGTGTCTAAAGAGGTCAAGGCTGTACAAACACAACAACATGATAATGATGGCATGTCCATTTATAAATGGGCAAGCAGTTTTCAGCCCTCACACATTGACTGAAATTAAATACAGTGCCTTGGCAGCAATACTGTACAGCTCTATTTCCCCAACAGCTCTGACAGAATATCCAACACAGTGGTTCACCACACATAGGTTGCCAAATACCCCTAACCAACACCATGACCAGCAGTTACCAAAGACAACATAAAATCTATTTTAATTTGATAATGTGGCTTATCTCAAAGAAACAAAATATTAAAACAGGAAAAGAACTTTAATGCAACAAGCTGGTATTGGTTGGATCACAAAAAGTGGATTTGGACCTTCAAAGGGGATTGTACTTTCATACTATAGGTGCGTCCAAAATTTTGTCTGAGTAGTTAATGCAATAAATGAAGAATGAAGCCAATAACAATGCATTTTAAATGTAAATTTAGGCATCCCGACACTACAGTATGAAAATGGATTCCATTTCAAGATAAAGAATGCAATTTAACATTGTAACTGATTTATTCGTTTTTAAAGATTAACTTGAGCCTTAGATGATGGCAATGGTAATCATTTATAAAGCTAAGGGAAATCCTAAATCCACTGCATGTGAGTGTGTGCTCGTTTGTTTGCAGCTGGCTTATGGCAAGGGGCTTCATTCCTGCTTCAAACAGGATGTCTGTCGGCCTCAAAACAATGAACTGCAGCTTCAACCTGCTCCACCCTCTTGTCGACAGTATATGTGACTGTGAGAATGTACATGTCTATGCAACTAAGAAAACGTTTGGTCCCCTTTTGTCTCTCTATATCCTGTCTAACATTATCCTGATTCCATCATCTAGGCCTCCTCCTCCTCCTCCTCCTCATCCTCGGTGTGTATACTTGGAGCCATTTCCCATTTTTAATCCTGATCATTCATCACATATGGCACTTTTCACCCACCAGCACAGAAATAACACCATTCATCTGCATCTGTGGCACAACTCGTGTGGCCAAACGAAAGGGAAAGCTGCTAATTATTTCATAGACAATTATATACCTATATTATATATGCTTCAACCAGCAAGGAAGAGAGGAAATTTAGTTTGTCAGAACTCTGCATTCTAAAAAAGATGCTCACGTCCACATGTAAGTAGGACGAAGCTATACATATCCATACACCAGAAAGAGGTCAGTGCAAACAACAATCTCTCTTCTCCTTACTCATTCTCTCAGAGAGCATTTGACTCTTGTAATGCAGGCCTCTGGAAAATATCTAGGATGCCTGTCATTCCACTCAAATGCTCTCGACCAATCTGGCCAGCAGGCTGGTCACACACACACACACACACACACACAAGAGCGACTTCTTCACACGTATCTCTCCAGCACTCTGTTTCTTTTGTCACCAAACTTTAAACTCTTTTGTTTCTTACTCAAACCCCCACAGATCACTTTTAGCTACTGGCAGTATTCCATCCTACCGCCAACCCACAACATCGCTGCCACAGGAGTCTTTTGTTTCTCTCGCTTCAGATCAAACCACAACTCCATACTGCCTAAGCGGGTATTGCCAGATTTCAGTAAAGCAAATATTATAATAGCTGGCTAGGCTATATCCCCCACACTATGTGCTGATTTTTGCTGAGCTTTCTAAACCTTGTTCTGTATCTGAAAGTATCAACAAAAATTATTCTCATGCAATTTTTGCTTAAGGCAAGATAAAATCAATCAGACTAAATTACAGTACCAGTCAAAAATTTGGACACACCCAAATGAATTTATGTTTCGGATTATCTAAAAGGCCTTTTGAGACTTAAGTTGTGCTTATGTATGAATTTCATACAAAACAGTTGAGTTTTTAATGAGTGACTCAGAATGCAACAATTTTGATAAACACCATTTGGTTACTGCATAATTTCCCATAATTCCATTTGTATTATTTCATAAGTTGGATGGCTTCATTACTATTTTGAAATGTCTTTTTCCTGGCATTTGAAATTTTATTTAAACATGCATGTTACAATAATCTAGACATAATGTAGGGAGCACTTCATGAATTATTTAATGGACACTTCAAGGATTGACAAATATAGCACAGACACAATAAAGGCATGGAATTTACTCCTCAAAGCATACAATAAAAATGTAAACAGCAAAAAACAAATAACAGTCTATCTTGTCTTGAGGGACAAGTGGAGAACATCTTAGATGTAAAATTTCTGGACATCCCAGGAAATCACAGAAATATGATTTCAATAAATCAATAAAAACATAGCCGTTAGCAAGTATCTTGTTCTATAGACACTTTCCAAAACTCTCTCTCCAGTCCTACTCTTCCTGTCTTTGCTTTCACGTCCTGTGTTTTTCCGGCCTCTCAGTTCCTTGTCTTTTTCTGTGCATCCTTTTCAAATGACTTTGGATGACATCATTTTATCTGACGCAAATGTTCTAACAAGGATATAATTCACAAGGTTCCATTAATAAATACTGAGCAAATTATGTTCAAAACACAATCAATGACTTTGCAGCATATGTGACTGCTGTGTTATGGCTGTCGTTGTGCCGACGGGGCTGCAGGGTTTGTTCAAACTCTTTTGTTTGCAACAGTCTTTTATCACAGGTGTTTCCCGCACGCTGTCTTTCACTGGCATCATTATCCAAACAAATCTAATATACCCGCTGTTACCATACGCCATAACATCAGTGCTCACTCCCTCCCTGATTGCTCTTCTCTTTCCACAACTGTGCGTATCAGTTGGCGTGTCTGTTTACCTGACCGTCTGTAAAACCCTACCCTAGACAGAATCGAAACTGATTGTGGGTTACGTCGGACGTTTCTTCTGACGCCTCATGCAGCCCCTTTTTTGAGTACTACCAGGTGTTCTGCCATAGAGAGTCTTTGTTCATCCATGTTCAGGCTGTTGCAAAATCTTCTAACATTGCCCTCTAAATCAGCCTCCATTGCAAGTGTGCAATTTCACTGGAGACGGCCCGTAACGGAGTGCTGCTCCAAAAGATTACAAAGATCTTTCCCGAGGTCTGTGGTTGACTCCCTCGGCTTTCAGCATTAGGGGGGTGAGAGTCTGGCCTTGCACTGATAGGACTGACATGCCCTTATCTATTTATATTTCTAACAACTTTCTACAATGTTTGGGTGTTACTGGCAATTGTGGCTACTCTTATAGAGGCTGATGTTTATTTCTCACTTCCTTATCTCAATTGCAGTACCATCAGACTGCAGGAGGGGGATTTGGAGTGAGAAGAGATTTGAAGTTTGTTTGGCACTTGATGACAGCCACCTCTCAAATCAGTCATTTTGTCCTGCTCTTTTAATTTTTCAGTCCCAACTGAGTTTAAATATCATTTGCTAACTGATCCTGTTCAGTCCCTCGGTTGCTATAATCTTCTCTATCCAAATCCAGCCTGACAGGGTTTCTGCATCTGATTACATCTGAAGGGATGGGGAGTTTTGAGAGTGACCATGCAGAAAGGCAGATTTGACTAAGGCTGAGGGTCAAATGAGATGTGGGTGACCAGTCAGACTGATAGAGACAGTAATGCAATAACTATCCAGTGAGCTTAAGAATCAACAGGCAGTCTCTCGGCCACCCGGCACTGTCAGTGTGAAACAGAGCAGACACCGGGCCTTGTCACGGCAGCTGAGAGAGAATGTCAAGCGCACACTCGTTTTATGTCAAGAAATCTAACATGTATTTACAAAAAAAACATTCCTGTCTGTTTTCTGACTCCTAAATCTCTTTCGAATACACACACACAGTGTGCTCACTTAGACAAAGAAGTGCTCAAACATGCAGAAAAAGCAAACCCATGCAAATGTGTGCACAAATCCATTTGCCTGTAACCAAACACACAAACGTTCACTAGGGTTGGACGCCTTTGGAGTAAGCATGCTTTTTAACTCGGCGAGCATGTTTGTGTTCATGTGATCGCCACTGCAATAGACATCTCAGGATACACAAACATAGCATGCACCTAAAGTTTTCTACCTATATAGACACCTGGAATCATTCCAGACTATAGTATTTATGTGTATTAACATTTACAAAATTAACATGGATTAACCAGTCATTCAAATAAAAGACACACACATATCTCTTCAATCAAAGCACAAACACCCTCGTAACACCTGGAAGGATCAACGCTGAAATAAGCTGCAAGATTAATCCATTTACTAGTACTTTGATCAGACAATATTTCTACACCTTTGTGGACTAAATAAATAAAATAGGACTAAAAGTGCAGCAAGGTAAATTTGAGTTTTTTCTCTAGATAGCACAAAAAAAATCAGCCGCACTTTCACTAGGAATTAGAGCTGCACGCGTCAGTCTGGGTATACTTCACTTTCTGCGTTCCGTTCCGTCTCGCGCATAACCGCGTCCGCGCAGTTTTGGAAGTATACTTTATTCGCGGATGAGTGCGGACGGAAGCAGCGCGGAAGCGTGCATATGC
The DNA here is from genome assembly GCA_032359235.1 of Enteromius mattozi. Lineage (NCBI taxonomy): Eukaryota > Metazoa > Chordata > Actinopteri > Cypriniformes > Cyprinidae > Enteromius > Enteromius mattozi. Next base: position 8,151,551 of record JAUMHE010000072.1, read on the forward strand.
AGAGCAGGAGCAGCGCGCGCCGACTGTGCTTTTAGGGGCCGTTCACATGTGGCGTCTTTTACGCGCTCAAGTCCATTATTTCAAATGTAGATGAGCATTTTGTGCGACGCGGCCGCTACGCGCACGCAGTGCGACACGCTCATTTCAGCTTTTCAGATTGCCGCAAGCACACTGCGGGTCATGTGACAAGAACAAACCAATCAGCTTCATCCTTTCCCGTAACCACATTGAAAGCTCAGCCAAAATAAACAATAGTTGGTCAAAGCTGTACAGGGAAAGGCTGAACCGCAGCTTGTAATGC
>JAUMHE010000072.1:8151951-8162237 GCA_032359235.1 Enteromius mattozi
GAAAATAGAAAGGACTCACTATTCTAATGCACTAGCCGTGTTTTCATATATATATATATATATATATATATATATATATCTCTGGCCTGAGGATCTGTCTTACATCAGTTAGCATTTTACATTTCATTTCTTTAAATGTAAAGCAAAGAATATTATGTCTTATTTAACTGCTATTTGATAACCTATTGTTCAGGGGTAAATCTTTAAAATAAAAAAGTTCTCCAGAATCATGAGAGAATCGTGATCTTTATTCTAAGCAAAAAAAAAAATGTGATTCGCATTTTATCCAGAATCGTGCAGCTCTACTAGGAATATAAAAATTTGTCTGATTCTTGACACGATCCCGGACAGCAACACAAAGTTGATTCTATGCTAATTTGATATATGTAATGTTTCTTAAAATATTGCAATTTATGTAGCACATAAAATTTGATAAAATTATGAAATATATACTGACACAAAGAACTTGCTAATGATCTTCAGTTTTGTGCGATACAGCCGTCAATAACAGAAGAATATGTAGAAGTATGGTATCTGGGGTAAAAGCACCCCTGCTGTTGGGGGTAAAGGCACAATAATTAACATGATAATAAATAGCTGAAAGACTTTTCCATTGGTTGGCATGACATGAATTAATTTGGGTGTCCAATTTAGAGATAAATCATCATAATAATGAAACCATTATATTTAAAAATATTATATGAATCATACCATATAATAAAATATATACTACTTTAAAACTATTCCCAAACTATCTCCTTTAAATGCTGTAAAAAACGTTTAGAATCCTTACATTGTACATACTTTCGCTTTATTTTTTTTTTTACAAAAACAGGACCCCCTTGCCACCTCATAATATTTTTTTCATACATATTTTTAAACAAAATAACCAATTTTCCTTCAAAATGTGTTGCTCCATCAATTTTTAGTCAATTCAATAAATATTTTTTTCTGCAATCATTCACTGGGAGTAATGAAAAGCACAATTACCTTAAGACACCTTTACCCCGACTGAACCCTACTAAACAACTAGGACAACATTTACTGCAGCGCTAAATTATGTTATTTCTCTGACTGAACACTACAACGAACAACAACCACAAAGTTTTGTGAGGTACAAAGATCTTTAGGAAAAAGCGTCAAGGACAACATTAGTAGACTTCACAGGGATATTGGTGAGGTGATTTTAAATCAGTGTATCTCAAACTATTTCAGGTTGAGGAACACTTAACGTAAAAACGTAAAAAACACCAAGTTAATTCACTGTTACAATTTACGAGATTAATTTAATTTTGGTTGTTTTTTTGTTATTTATTTATTTAAATAAAATGTTAATATAAAAACAGTAAACCTATCTGCAGAAAAAGGTTTAAAAATCACTGCTGTATAGTATTGTTTTGGGCACTGTTTTAGAAAACTCAACCTGCAAACTGACTCAAACCAGAAACTGTGTTATCTTTGCACTGACCACCATAAACAATAAACTTGAAAGGGTTTTTTTCTATTACCTTTGTGTCCAAATCAAGGTCATGTTTTAGTGGTGAGATTTCTTCCACAGAACTTGTTTCACAGGTGTCCTCACAGTCATTGTCACGTGTTTCCACAGCCTCCTGAGAGCTTGCCTCATTCTCGCCCTCGTTAAAAAGGCCATGTAAAAGACCTGGCTCTAGTTGCTCCCACTGGTCTCTCCGTTGGTGCACAGAGTCTAAGCCTGATCCATCTGAGTCCCATTCACTATCCCCAGTCATTGATCCAAGTACAAAATCAACACCTGATCGGGTCTCCTCTGACTCAGAGTCCAAATCCTGACAGTCTTCACAAGCAGAGCCCCCATCAGACACAAGCCGCTCAGGGGCTGCCAGATAAACAAAACTATCGGAGGAGAGAAATGCCCCTTCCTCTGGCTCAGGGCAGCATTTTGGGAGGGGACTCGGAGGGGCTGATTCCACTGATGGAGATGAGGGGCAATCCTGAGGATACTGAGGTGGCACAGCCACAGCTAAATAAACAAAACTGTCTGTTGCGACAAAAGCATCAGCATCTTTGCTATCAAGCCCTGCTGTTCTGGACTCATGTTTAGTGGTAGACAGGGGTAGAGGGGAAGCTGGAGCAGATTCAATACTGATATTTGGAGAGTCTAACTGGGGGTATGAGACACTTGAATTTGGTGTACTTGTGGTTCCCTGAACAGCCTCTGTTACTTCCCACTCATGCGAAGATAACTCCTCTTGAACAAATACTTCCACAGAGATTGAAATCTCTTCTTTTTTCTCTGATTTTGAAGAAGCTCCCTTTTGGTCAGAGGTCATTTCCATAGTTACTTGAGCAGGCTCAGAGGAAACTGCATCCTCATGAGACACAGTCTCATAGTGACTGTTCATAACTTCCCTTTCTGCCTCATCTTCCAAGATAGAGCACTCTGGAGACTGTTGAATACTGTTCTCGATTTCCATCCCTTCTAAATCAGTGATAAAGATGCTGAAATTCACATTACATTCAGCTTCTGCATTCAAATTCTCTAAGGGGAGAAGTCCATGCTGTAAGGAGATATCAATGTCAGATCTCTCATCTTGTTTTATTACCTCCTCATCCTCTTGCTGCTCATGATCTGATGAAGTTCCACTGCCTAAATCTGAATCACTCTCTGGTTGCTCATTGCTCACAGTTTGAAATGCATCGGATGGCACAGTCCCATCTTGGTGTAAGGTTTGAATGCCACTGGATTCAGAATCTAAAGCATCTGCATCAACTACGTATGAAGTATAATCATCCTGATCATGATTATTATCCTCACTATTAGAGGGAAGACAACTTTGCAGTTGGTCTGGGCTTTGGTCAAGATCTTGAACCGAAAAACAACTTTGCATACTTTCTGTTAAATTTTGATTAATTTGCATTTCACGTGGCTCAGTCGAATCTGTGTGCTCTACATGTTCTGTGTCATCATGCATTGACATCACAGCACGATCTTCATCATACAGCTCTTTGATGTCACATTCATGCTTGGCATCAACTTGATCCATTTTCACCACAAGCAGGTTGTCAAAGGTATCCAAGTATTCAGAAGTATGAGAAAGATCCCTCTGCTCAGAAACAGTTGATTTGCTTGTGTCCTCTTCCAAACACTGTCTTTCCAGCTCAAGAAAGAGGTCATCTGAACCTGTCTCTGAGCTGGGGCAGGGGGAAGCACTGGGGGCCTCTGAGCCTCCAAATCCTACAGGTGGCATTAAAAGGGGCCAGTGGCCTGAGGATGCAAGCTGTTGCGTCTCCCAGTCCTGTAACTGCGATTCCTCCTCTTCTACCTCCCAAGATATACCACTTGTTTCACTGCTCTCTAGTTTCAACACTGCTTGCCAGTTTCTCTCCTCCATCTCTAGCCTCTCTACCTCTTCGTTCTTTTCTTGCTCACTATTCATCTCATCTTCCTTCTCCAACTCCTCCAAGATTCTGCGTTCATCTTCTTCAAAGCAAAGTTCTGAGGCGGTCTTTTCTCGTAGCCTGCCAGTGGGTGGAGGCCAGCCTAATAAACCTTCCTCACCACCCTCTTGACTGATACACGGAGACAGGGGTAACCCCCCATAGTTAAGCCCCTCTCCTTCTTGCAGGAAAGGTGATGGAGGATCCAACAGGTACAAAGATTCCTCATCACTCTCCTCACCAAGAACGGGGGGCAGTGGGGGCAGGATAGGAAGAATCCTCCCATGCCCCAGTGACCTTTTACTACCCCTAATACTACGGGGCCAGGTACGGGCTTTAGTGGGGGGACAAAATACAGGTTTTGGGGGTATTAGCGGAGTAGTGTCTTGGTCGTGTTCCAGTAAAGGTGAGTCTCGCTCAGTATCAGAAGTTTTAGCTTCAGTAGTATCCCAGTTTTGTGGTGGTTCTTCGGAAATACTTCTAACACACATTGGAGCTTGAGTTTGTTTGGTCTGCTCGCCTCTCTTTCTCTCAGCCTGAGAGATACTAGGACTAGGTTGTGGAGAGTCTGAATGAGCAAAAGTGGTAGTCTCTGAGGGTGGCCGTTCTTTCGAGGGAGAAGACAGAGCAGTAGCTGGTTTGTGAGAGTTCAGCTGGAGGGGTTGTTTTTGTTTGAGCAGATGGGGAAGATGGGAAGGAATAGGACTAACTGTGGGAGTGAAAGATGGAGAGCTGGAGACAGGTGGAGTTTGAGGACCTCCAGATGAGGCAGGGGAAGGTGAAAAAGGTGGTGCCAAAGGTGTTGATGATGTAGAAGGAATAGAAGAGGCTAGTAAAGATGGTACAGGATGGAGAGGAGACACGGGGATCCCAGCCCCAGACAGACGCTTCTCTCCACTCTCTCCAGGTGAAAGCTCTAAACGTTCTGCAAACTCAGGATAAGTAGGGGGCATGAAAGCTTTCCAGGACCGCCGATTTGGATTGTCCTTCTTGTCACTGCCCTGGTGCCGCCTTTTGGTCACAACAGCTGCCCCAACGGCAGCTGAATTTGATGCAGGAATGACCACTGCAGAGCCGACTCCTCCGACAGGTGACATACTCTGAGGGTCACCGGTGAGTTTCAGAGCATCAAAAATAACTCTTTCATCCAGCCTTTTCACACCTGCATCTGCAGGCCCTCCCCGTGCAACAAATACTCCACCTATGTCGGCTCCCAATGTCCCATTGCTGGACAGCGTACTTCCCTCACCACCCCCAGAGCCCAGAGTGCTGCGAGAAGGCTGGCTGAGTTTTGAGCCTTGATCAATCTGCTCATTGATGCGCATAGTGTCGTAAATTGAGCGCTGGGGTACATAGCAGTCCTCAATGTATGCCTCCTCATCATCGCCCTTCCCAAGGCACCTGGGGTTCTGCCGCAAGCAGTCCGGGCGGCTCAGAGGTTTTCCCATCCCAAACCACAGCGCCCTCAAGGGGCTGAGATGGGATGGTTACTATTTCACAAACAAAGCCTGCTGTGAGAAATAGTAAGGTTCTGAACTATTTTGATAGCTCACCCATGAGTTTTGTAATAAAGGCATACATGGTCATGCACTGAATTCTCAGTATACAATGTGTTACGATGCTTAACATTCAGCATAAATATCCGTGTAAGAAAAGGTACAGGCCCTCGATGCAGAGCTACATGGCGGCATCCGCACGTGCAATGCCGATATGCGTTAGAAGAGTCTCTTTCGCACAGAAAAATCTTTGTAGTAACATATTAATTAAGAAAAATATACAAAAGGATGGTTAGTGTCTGAATCAGATGTGCAAAATCCATAACAGGATAATAGCATCCCTCATGGACAATATTCCTTTGTTTCCTTTATGAACCGCTGAGACCTAAACCCTCAAAACATTGGCAAAATCCAAAATCCTTTCCTTCCTTAGTGCTGCTTCCTCTTGACTCTCCTTCCCACTGCCACAACAGGAAAAATCAAAGCGGGGCTTCAGCTACTTTCACCATCGCCGAGAGCAGCAGCCAAAGCTGTATGAGGCTCCTTTTAAGGTGAGAACTCCACACTCTGTTACATAAAACTGAGTTTAGCAAAGAAAAACAAAAAGTGCCAGTCAAGAGATTTTGTCTCTCATCTCCCTTTTTCTTCTATGACCATAATGTAGTAGTAATTCCTTGGATGTATTTCCAAAAACAAGACATCTTGGAAAAAAAAAAAAAACTTACTTGATAAAACTAAATATATTTAAAGAAACAGTCATAAAAACCATAACAGACTCACGCTTCAGACAGTCCTACCAGTGTTCCAGTCATCTATTCTTTATCAATTTCTGCTTCCTCTTTTTAATCCTATAATGAAGCATTAATAGAGCATGTCAGGAAGAGAAGCCATCTGTGCCTGAAATACTTCATCCTCCTCTTTTATCTAGTCCTCTTCAGCAGACAGAGCACGAGGGATTGAAATCAATGAAATCCAACACTCTTTGTGACATGTTCATTTCATATTAAAAGTAAAAAAGATTTTCTTTGAACATAAAAAAAGAAAAAAAATCTTTTAGGGAATCCTTTCATCCAAAGCTTGGGGGAAAATCCAAGGTTCCAAAGGCTATCTGTGTCCAGAAGGGTTGATGGTATGGAGATCCAATGAGTCCGGTGCAGCCGGGAGAGAGTGGAGAGTCAGGGGACTGTATCCAGAAGGCAGAGACCCAGACAGAGCTTCATTCCAAGTGCTGCCTTGCACTTCAGGCACTGTGATTTCCAGACAATCCCCGGACACGCTCCCTCTTCTCTTATTTTCTTCTTTCAGTATTCCAAACACAAGAGCTCAGCAAGGCTCCACGCAAGCTCCTTCTTCTTTCCTCTGATTTCTTCTCTCTTTTTTCATACACGCTTTTCTCTGCGTCTGTTCTAAAGCCACTACACAGCTGAAATGGTTTGCAGCTGCTAAAAAAATCTCCCAGTTTTCCTCTCTCGTTCACTCCCCCTTTCTCTCTCACACTCTCAGCTCTCTTTTCTCTCCTGGTCTCTCTCCCTCCTTTCTCTCTCTCTCTCTGTTTTTGTTTGAATCCAGCTCCGTTTGTTCTGTTTCCTGCTATGGTATTAAAACACAGGAAGTGGTCCAATCATGCCGGTTTCCCCTTCCAAAAAAACACACGAGACAAGGCTAGAGCAGTGAGCCCAAGATAAAGTGTGTGGGAGGAGGGACCATGGAGTCAGTGGGAGTGACCAATCCGGGGATCTAATGTGTTTCTGCAGAATCACTGGATAATGGGAGCAGCTTATCTCATACTAAGCACTAAATAAACCATCTTTTAAAATGCAAAATACTATCGAAAAATAGAGGCAAAGCAAGAGTTTTTGTGTGCAGTAAGCTTCAATGAGTCAGCTGTGTGACTGATACAGCTCACTTTTATTTTGTATTTGTCATATTCACCACTTTGCTGTAATCTAAACCTGAATCAGCTGGAATAAACACTCCCACTCAAAAAGAGCAAATGCCTGAGGCAAAACACAAACTCAAGATCACAATAGACAGACAGACAGACAGACAGACAGGAAAAGTGAGTGTGAAAATGATAACTGAAGTGGGAGTGGTCATACTGAAAGAGGAGGGAGCTTCTGAGAGGGAATTAAAAAAAATAATGGCTGCCTTTCTTTACCCCGTCAAATAAACTGCCATACGTGGAAACAAAAATCCCCTCCACACATTCCCTCTTACTGTTATGTCCCCTCCCTCCCTCCTTTTTCAGATAGGCCCTCTGCAAAAGCAAAACAATACAGGAGGACATACAAAAGTCTGCCATATTCAAACACCCCACTTGTGCATTCCCGTCTGCTACTCTTCTGTAACACAATCCTATCAGGAGAGACCATAAGGGGGGGCTGGGGCCTCTGATGAGGGGCTTTAGGATAACGTAAATGAATGAACATTCCACTTAAAAGCGTCCACCAACCCAGACCAACACAAAATGGGAATATAAAGTGTGAGCTTTTGATATTTCTATGTGCCAAACACCTCTTTTTCATTGTTCTACTGCACAGATCACAATCTGTCTGTCCTTTTTTCAGTTTTTTCTTCTTGGCATTCCAAACCTGCATGGTTTTCTTCAGTGCAACATAAAAGGAGAATGTTTTTTTTCCAGGCTATTTTTCACACAATTACATTTCAAAAAGGATGGAAAAGCACCAACTAAAAAGGCCAATTCAATGTCTGTGCTATGCGATGAACCTTCTGTAGTTATTCAATAGCTTTGTGTGACAAACAGACTGATATTTAAATCATTGTTCACAGACATGTTGGACAATACTACTTCTGTAATGAACTTTCATTAACATAAACTGAATAACCTCTTTAAAAACTTTTGTGTAAAGCAATCATATGATGAGAAATAGCTCAAAAGTCCCTGCTGAAAGGCTTCAGTACCCATTCATTGTGATTACAAGAAAAATATTCCTTTGTGCTCCGTGGCAAAAAGAAAGTCATATGGGTTTGGGATCTCAATGAGGGACAGTAAATAAAGAGTACATTTTGAACTATTCCTTTAGCAAAGAATCAACACTGAACACATGTCTGCGCATTCTTCCTAGCACTCAGTCCAAGAAGCGCAAATGCATGCAGAAAAATGCACACACTCATGCATGAATAGGGGGAGGGGCTTGTTCGTCCTCAGTGATCTAACTGTTGCTCTAAACCTCCACGCTCCCCGTGGCCTGCATGTCAAGCAAGCTAAATACGCTGTCTTTCTTATAAACTCTTTCCCCCTCTGTGTCAGTTGGGTTGCAGCTGTCATGGCCGCTTCCAACACAAACCTCCCTACAGGAACAAAAGAGGTTTGTTGTCCATTTTGCTGGTGCTTGTGCTCTCTCCCTCGACCCACATCAAACTAGGTTTCAGTGAGCAGTTGCCTCATTTAAAACGAGACACGTGCGACCCAGACACAACTAAACAATAAACGGCAATGCCAAATACTTTTGTACACAATATAAAACTACATACGAGACCAAAACAATGAATCACAACCTGTGTAATTCATCTAAACGTTCACACTTCCTGATACCAATTAAATTCATGACTGCTTGACTGGTGCATCCCCCACTCTACTTTTCCTCATTCTTTCAGTGACTGGTCATTTGGCCAGTCACGCCTGGTTAAAGAGTCACAGTCTTGACTCAGACAGGAAGAGGGAGGGGTTCAAAGCCCCAAAATCCCCTAAAGAGACTCTGTTGTTAGAAGTGAACTGACTGGCATAGGTAAAGTGCTACTACTGCTTTGTGGCTAAAATGGCCACCATTTAAAGGCTGGCTGTCACTCAGCAAAACAAGCGCGAGGCCTGAGAACATTATTGACTTTAGAGAGCTATTTGTTGCCTCAGCACAGCACCTGTTGATATTTTTTTTTCTTTGTCGCTTATCCACTCTTACTCTTTCTTTCTCCCTGCCTGATTGCACTAAAAGTAAAAGGTACTGAAAGCCTCATCTGTTTGTTTCAGTTGTTCATCTACCCCCCTCTTCCCTCCTTCCCTTTGCCACACTGGTTACTAGGTAGCATGTCTCTCATTTTCTCTATCTCAGCAGTAGATTTATAATTAACCACCAGGCTTTACCTGAATGACTCAATGTGTGCATTGTTCTCTCACCACCACCACAGACACAAAGACATATGGAGCAGAGACAGGAATACAAACACCTCTCCTAATAATGAGAGAGGACTCTGATCTGGCCACTAAATGAAAGCAATAAAATAGGTTTTAAACACATTTACAACCTTAACCTTTAGGTTTACATTTAGTTAATATTTTTTAGATTATTAAAACTATTTGTTATTCTGTAAAAAAAAAAAAAAAACCCCAAACATGTGGAATTAAATACAATACAATAAATGTCTGCATCAGCAACCCCCATTTGTCCCACACCCAGCCATTGCACTGATTATTATCTTGGTAATTATTTCCAAATGTTAATCGGGTCACCCTATTTACATAAAGTTCCTATTTATTTCTGTTGGTGAGCTAATTGAGAGTAACTGGAAGGGAAAGTGGGCAATTCTATGGAATGCCACAGTAATGCCTAACAGCTGAAACAATACCAGGCAATGGGAACAGCTAGAGCATGACATAACACACGCATGTGCACATACACACGGATGCCAGTGTGTGATGTGTAGAACAGGGTCAATTTAGAGAAATTTAGTCATCAGATTAGACTAACCATGTTATCCTAATTTAATTAACCACTTGGTGAAAAAAATAAACTGTAAATGAACTTTCACAGAACTTTCACTCCGAGGTGGAAGAGTTTCCACAGAACCTCTGCAAAAATAAATGTAACACTAAAATGATATTAGAGATGAAGATTGCACAGAAACACTTATACATAAACATAAAAAGCTGTATGAGACTACACAATCCTAAATAAATGGTGAATGAGAATGTCTTTATTTAATTTTATGTGCCAGTGTAGGGTGAGTTACTTTAAAATGTAATCCACTACAAAAGACTTATTACTTCTTTAAAATTGTAATTTGATTACATTACTGATTACTGCGTTTAAAAAGTAATCAGATTACTCATTACTTAACTTTAAAGTTACTTTTAAGTTAACTTTTCAAGTTAACAAACCTAAAAAAAAATACTACACTACAAAGAGAAACTCATAGTTTTTTCATTAATTTAATACTGACTAAAAAAACTCACAAGTGTTATTCATAGCTTACACTCCCAATATAAACAAACATTTTTTTTTTTTTTTGGTAAAATAAATGAAACAAAAATGTGTTTCTGCATTCTCAGTGTCTGTGAATATTAGGGCTGTGCAATTAATCGAATTTCGATTTCGATTTCGATTTTGGGTCTCAACGATCACAGAAATGGTGTAA
>JAUMHE010000072.1:8162337-8218921 GCA_032359235.1 Enteromius mattozi
TTTCCAAAGTCAATGAGTAATCGTGTAAAATAATCGTGATTTCAATCATGACCAAAATAATCGTGATTATGATTTTTCCCATAATCGAGCAGCCCTAGTGAATATCTTCCTAAAATAAAAAAGAATAGAAATGTCATGAGAAATGCAGTATATCTAAAGAAAGCTTGAAGTGTCTATTATTAAACAAAGTCGAAAACAAATATTCTCTGATGAAATAATACATACGCAGGCACATCACGCTCTGTATGATAATCATGCATGCGAAACCATCTTGGCTACATTTTTTGTGTTTTTGGAAAAAGACACGCTTTGAGGAATACGCCTTGAATTGTGATGCCAATACTGCTTAATGCAGCAAATGATCTCATTCTGATGAGTTTTTCTTTTTTTTCTTATATTAGTGTTAATGTGACATTAACTTGTACACACTCACTTCTTGAATTTTTCTTAAACTATAATGCCAGACTAAATATATGTTGAGTGCAACATTTTGAAATATGATTCATACAAACTGAAATACGACCTTTCATTGCATCTATATGTTGTTGGAGTCTTCTGCAGGTCATAGGTCATGCTTATGCGCAAAAAATTATTTTTACTTCATAATTTTTAACACTGCATTTGTAAGTTAAGTAACAATTTTATTGACATAAGTAACTGTAATCAAATTACATAAATTTTAAATGTAGAAAATACATTACTTTACTGCGTTACCAGGAAAAGTAATCGGACTACAGTAATGTTATACCCAACTCTGGTAATTGTGCAATAGTAATATAATTGTTTGAAATTTTCAAAAGTGATTGCCTTATTTTATTAATCAGTTTGAATGCGTAACTCAATATTTTTACTAATTGTAAAAGCTGAATAAAAGAACAAAGTCAACTTATTAATCTGTGAAATAATCAACACTTAATCGATTAATTTTTTGGTGTAATAATCGTTAGATTAATTGATAATCAAAATAATAATTTGTTGCAGCCCTAAAATATACACTGAGGCAAAGATAAAGATACAGAAATAGATTTATCTCACTACTATTTTGGATTTGTTTGCACTTTAACTCAAATTATTATTTGTTTGATTAGTTTTTAATTCAAACTATTTGTTTGATTAGTTTTCATTCACAATGTTAATACAAAGAACTTCAACGCAAGGAGTTCGCATTACCTTATTGCTAAAGTGATAAATTAATTCTACAAGAAAAAGAATCAGTGCTAATCTGCTTCATGTGACCATGAGGCCACAAGATTGATGATGTTAGAGGGAAACCCCTAAGGTTTGGGTGGGGGTAGGGCAGGTCATGACAGGATTATTGATCAGTGCTCAAATATGCAGCACAGTTGTTATTGTGGAGGAAAAGCTGTGATCACAAACTACGTAAAAAGAGGTTGATAAAAATAGACAAACCAACAGGACTGAGGGAGGGACGGAAAGAGTAAAGGGAGTGAAGATATAAGCGGCAAGGGTGAAGACAGTGTGGACAACCTGATGTGATTTAGAAGCCATTCCCTCATCCCAACAGCCCTGTGAAGGAATTCCCAGTTGGACAGGGGGCCCTCGTTTTACTTCCAGTCTAGCACTTCATCCCGCCCCGCCGGCTCAAGCTTCAGCTGCTCTGGGACCGGGCGACATGGGAGCGCACAAGGGTACATAAGGGACAGGAATTTAGGGAGAGGGGGTAACCACACCCTGCTTATGTGAACGAGTGTCAGTGTGTTTGCGGGGTCCAGGGTGGGGAGACAGCTGGGATGCCGGACGCTCCACACGGACTGGAATTAGAAACATTCTCACACATGGACCTGCGGGCACACTCCCACAACATACAAACACACCTTTTGTGTCTACATATCACCCTATAGCACACGCCGACCTGCTGCTAAATATGACAACGTATTCAGCCAGGAAGCACCGGACGACACTGGAAAGACATTTCACAATGAAGTCACAAGTGCGATAAGTTTCCCTGTTTCTCTCCAGTCGATTTCCACAACATCTCAATACGCTCATTGTTGAGAAGCTAAACAATGATACTGACTAATCTGACACCTTCTCTTAATACCCCATGCCCCCCGCAGCTGCCCCGATGGAGCTTACACAACAAAAAAACCTCTCAGACACACACACACACACACACACAGGATCACCCTCCCCTCTCCGCCCCTTTGAGCAATGACATCATTTTGGATTTGGTGTCTTTGAAATGGAGTCTGGCTTGCATGGAGCGAGGCGAAAATGAGAGCAGACTATTTTGTGGCAGACGAACGGGAAATTTATCTTACAATGTTTCATTACAAAGTGGAAGACGAAAGAAGAGAAATGGGACAGAGAAGATGGAAAATTGACGAACGCTGGCAGCCAAGTTGGATGAATACCAAAGATGTCTTTCTGAACACATTTTATCCGTCTTTCTCTCTTCTTCCCCTTTGTAATGAATGAGTCTCATTCTGCTGCTTCCTAAAAATAACCTAAAGACAGCAAATGCAGTGCGGTTCAAAAGTCCACTTTTTCAAATATTATATTTTATCCTTTTATAAAAATGATATTCATTCAGTATGGCATTAATATAGGCATGGCTTAATTAAAAAAAAATAGTAAATAATATTGATTTACATTTTCTCAAATATTTTAAAACAAACAGTTAATTTTTAAATGACATTTATATTAATTTTATATGAAGAAAAATAATAAGAGTTACAGAAATGGTTTTATTTAGGGTTTTTGTAGCCCACATTGCATCTTGTATTGTATTACATTGTCCTCAAGGCCACAAGACAATGTTAAGAAGCAGTTCTTTTCCATTGTCTTTGTTTGTTATCATGCCAATTGCTTATTGACTGAGTCAGACTGAGCACTCATAAAGACACAACAAGGATTATTAAGCATTTTAGTCATCTGCTCTTTATTATTTTTTAAAGTGATATATTCTGATGGAAAGAAAAATCTATTAACTTAGATCTTATAAATGTGTTTCCCATCAATACCTCAACATGAGTTTTGAAGCCTTCTGTACTTTATATTTTCCATTTACAACTTTGTTCTGGCATTGACTTAATTCTTTAACTCTACTTCACCGCTGTATTGATTAGACATCCACACAAGCTTCATTGCAGACCATACTGACAACCAGGGGTTAAATTGGGATTTGTTATGTGGGGGGGGTTCTATGGTATCGGGCTTATATAAATAAATATATATATATATATATATTTCCCACTAATCTTATTAATACTTTCATTTCAAATTCTTACATTTGATCTATAAATAAAATTATTATAATGGGATTGTTATCATCTATAGCCTTAGTCATGAAATTAAATCATTTACACTGAAAAGTACAACTGCATGAAATTATATTTTGAGACAACAATACAATTTTAACAACAATTTTAAAACAAACAAGAAATGATTGTGGAAATTATACTTTTCAAGTAAATTGAAATGCCAGTAGTTGCCAGTAGTGAGCGTTTAATAAGTGAGTCACTGATTTTAGATTCATTTAAAATGATTCGTTCATACAGCAGATTCATTAGATGTTTATGAATGGGCTAATAACACTTTGACTAAACTGATTCGTTTAAAACACTGAATCATTCAGCAATTATTCGACTGGTTGATGTGAGTTGCCACTTACTCTAAATGTAATCAAATCAGAGTACTACTTGCGTTTTGGTGTTTACATTGTTATTTTTGGTAATAGGTGTTTTAATCGTGTTACTTGTCTGGTGTTAATGAAGCATTAATGTCGAGCCCAGGAGTCTTTGTGCCAGGACTCAGCCCCGGACAGACCCGGCCCAATTTAATCCCTGCTGACAACCCACTTCTTATTCAGCTACGTCTTCTTCCGTTCTCTATTCATTCCCTTTCTGGCCCTCTCCTTGTCTGCCCGCACATCACACATCTATACAACCTGCTTTTATTTATATCAGAATAAAAAGCAGAAAAGGGGATGGTGAGTGTTGGTGTGCATTCAGTCCAACCTATCGTCAAAGATTTGAAAGAGAGCTTTATTAGACTGCTACAGCTATGATGAGATGAGGTAGGAGTGAAGGTATGAGACATGCAAGTGGGTAGACGAGGAGTAGAAAAGCAGAAATACTCAAAAATGAAAAGAGCGTGAGGAAAAGACAGATAAATTTCTCAAGACTTCCTCAGCGATCCAAGTTTCTACAAAGTAATTCATAACAAAGACAAATCAAGGACATTTCATTAAAAATAAAACATTGAACTAATGACAGACCAATATATTGTCCATAATCCATATTTGGGTATGCATAATTCATATTTGAGCACTGATCAATAATCCTGCCTGCTTGGATGATTAAAACCGATTGCCTTAGTTGATTTAATTTTCACTAAAAGTTAAAAAGTTTGTAGTTGGTAAGATTTTGATCACAATAAAGTAAAAGCATATGTTTTGAAATGTTGATAATATTTATTTTCTATTGTAATATATTTCAAAATGTAATGTATTCCTGTGATGACAAAACAGAATTTTAAGAAGTCATTACTCCAGTCTTCAGTGTCATGTGACCTTTCAATAATCATTTTAATATACAGAATATACATATAAATAGGGTAGAGCTGGAAGTGGATGGACTACAGGGTTCTTGCACCTGACCCCTTCCCTTTTCATGCTCCCATATGGACTGACGCAGATTAGCTCTATGATCAGATTTGTCTCAGTATCCATCACAATTAGCTCTCCATATCTCAACACTCAACAGTGGAATGCAATACCATGAACCCCCCTCCCTGCAATTAAAGGTTTACCTCACAGGAAATTAAAACATCTCTGAGGAACACAAATCAGTGTGACAAATCTTCAGAAATCCAAGAACTTCAGAAAGTACTAAATGGTTATTGCTATTTAAAACCTTCAGTTAAAGTTCACCGGACTACCTCAATACCACTCAAAGTCTTTTAAACTAGTCATACTGTTGTTGCTGAGCAATCAAACATGGCAGAGGAAGGAATGATTCAGTCTCAGCAAGGCATATTTTCTACAGCACTGATTCACTCTCCTGCTCCTGGAGGTCTCTGACGCCCACCACATCCGTCATTTCCTGAGCTTCACTCCTTCCCACTTCCACCTACACCTCTTCACTCTCACACTCTCCTTTCTTTCACCACCCTCAAGAGACATGAGTAAGAGAGATACAGACATTTCATCAGACGGTCAGGGGAGGAAAGGTGAACTCGAGCAGCCCACTCTGAGGAGTAAGAGCTGACATGTCTCTCCTTATTCTCTTGCCACCATCACAGAGTAAGAATATATTGGTAAAAAAGGATTTATTAAGAAGGAGAGCTTTCACCCTGCAGTAATCTTGACACATTTTTCTTGCATATCTCTTTTAAACAAGAATACTCAAAAGGCAAGGTTTCAGAGAGCGTGTATAATCAAGTGGCATGTTGTTTGAAAATGTTCTTGCAAACCTCTTTAAGCAAACATTAGCCTAAAAGAACTGTATAATTAATTGAAATCATCTAAAATCACTTATATAAATATGCAGAATGTGTTTCAAAGTGAAGCATAGCACTGTGTTCCTTTGTAAGCAAGCGGCTCAAAATCTAGTGTTTTCAATGTCTCAAAGTTGTTCGGTTTGCAGGAAACAGTGCACCACATAAATTCCATCTTTGCATATACGCCATAAATCCTACGTTTGGGTCACTTATGATTTAACTTTTGAAAATGAGGAATTTGTGGATAGCCATATATATTGGTATTGTAATGTTTTTGCTGTACTGTAAAATATTACAATAATAAAAAAAGACAAATAATAAAAAAAAAATTAAATAATAACAATTATTATAAATAACTAATTATTATTATTATTTCTTTAATAGTAATATCGCTAGACATGGCAAACCAAATTTTGCAACTCTACAAACAAATTACTTGTTTTTTTTTTTTTTTTAAATAATCATGAAAAAAAATTGCCATTCAATTTATTGCAACCCTGGCTTGATGCGATTTACAAAATAAGCATGTGTTTCTGAATCAACATTCTTTACTGGTTCTGGAACACCATCCTGCATCATCTGCAAATCATTGTCCACTGAATTCAGGGGTAGAGTGGTTGATTCAGAAACACGTCATTCTTGGGTAAACCACATGGTGCACAACATAAGCATTGCTATACCTTGTTTACATATCGAAATAACAAGATATAATCATCTGTGCCACATGAGCTCATGTGTAGGTAGGAGGGCTGAACCCATCTAAGACTGTAACTTTAGAACCGCCTGTGGTACACAAGCACTCTTAACAAACAGAGGTTTGCACAGAATGCAATCTGATATTGCAAATGATGAATACAATACACATAAAAATACACAGTTTGCTAAAGCCTGGAATACACTACGCAATTTTTGCCACGATTTTACAGTCTGAACTAGTCGACGCTAGTTGAGGAAAGTCAGAGCAAGTCTACAGATTGAAGCTGACAGATTCCACAGAAAATCGGGTGGTGTATTATGGTCATAGACTCAGATTTTTTAGCTTTGGACATTGATTCTATTCAGTCGGAGGAAATCAAACATTTTTGATATTTTCAGCCGATTTCAGAACCCATCTGTTTTCATTTGTCATGCGTCTCCTAGCAACAAGGCGCATGTTTCTGCATCAGTTTGTTGTGATCTGAACAACTTTTAAAGTCCGGCAGTGTATGATCCTCGGTCGTGTAGTGTATGATCCTCAGTTTTCCTTTGTCACTATTTACAGAGTCTGTAAGTGTATGATGCCTACTATATTAAAAATCTGTTCAGATTTTAAAAGTCGTGTAGTGTATTCTTTTCCTACCTTGAATTCCTGAAGCTGCTGTTTGATGACCTCCACTTCTGTCCCCACGACAGCCTGTGTGTTTAGCACCTCCTCTGCTCGTCCCAGCAACCCTTGTAGATCAGCTAGACGGCCGTAAAACTCCTTCACACGCTCTTCTGCTGCTTCTATGAGTGCCAGACGGTTCTGTCCCCGCTCTGCCAGCTTGCCTGCCTGTCTGCTCAGGGCTTCTGTCTCTCTCCTGAGGGCCAGAAGATCAGGAGAGCTCCCCTCTCTACGGAGCATAGTCGTGCATTCTCCACCATGACTGTCCAGCTCGGCACGGAGGGCATCAAGTCGAGTCAGGAAGCCCCTGACAGCATCAGCCTGTGAGGCCAAGGAGTCAGCATCCCGCCCCACAGGGCTAAGGCTGTCCAACTCATCGTCCAAATCAGCCAGGCGGGAGAAAACATCTCGAACATGTGACTGAACCTCTCCCACACCTTGCAACCGGGATTCCAAGGATGTGCAGCATTGCTCAGTCTGTGGGGAGAGAGATGGGACACATTCAGGTAAATAGCACGGAAATTAAGGGTCATTCCTACCATGCAGTAGATCAGTCATATGTTTCTAAATATACTGCATATACATATTAACATAATAAGTATACAATATATTTCATAATATGTCTATATTAATGTATTTGAATATGAATGGTTTTGGTTTAAGCACATATTGTGATTTTGGCCGCATCCCTGAGCGCTTTTAAAATGAAGCACTGTCAGTTTACTAAGAAATGCTCAACTATTTCTTAGATGTTTTAAACATATTTTCTTGGGAAGAGAGATTTAACATAAAAATATTGGTTATTCACATTTCTGAAATTTTACTAATGCAGTTTACTAAATGCAGTTCCTTAATTACAACATCCTCCAGGAAGTGACATTGTTTTCATTAAAAAAAAAACAAAACTACTATCAAAGTTTTAGTAATGGGTTTGATAAATTCTCTGGTGTTACTTGGTTTCTCAATTCAAATATGAATAATCCTGTTCTATAACATTGCAGAAACCAATAGGAAGAGTTTTAAAAGTTGAATAAGTGATATCAAACATATCATATTGAGGGACTGCACGTCATCCACAACAACTAGAAGTACATCTAGTTGTTGTGGATGACGTGCAGTCCCTCAATATGCAACAGATAACTTTATTTCTATACTTAGAGGTTTTATCCGAATAATTATCTTGCGATTATGTAAAAACTGTAAATAATTTACAATGAAAAAGTTAGGTGTCTGAGCTTGGCCGCAACATATTTCTGAAAGTCTGCTAAACACATTTATAGGAATATACTTAAAACATAACTATATAAATTTTTTTAAATATGAAACGGTCAAAATGCACTGCATAGAAAGACAGTACCGCGTAAAGTTTATATTTTAATCCTTAATACTTCTGACTACAAATCATGAATACAAGCTATTAAAAACTAACAAGACATATCTAGACCAATAGCCAGAAAAAGACTGGCTTATTTCAGCAAACACGACATGAGCATAGACATAAACTACAAATCAGTTTATATATAACATCCCAACTACCGCTTCAGTCCTGACACATTCCAGAGGCTCCTGATCATGTGCAGATTCTCTCACCTTCTCAGTAACTTCTTCAAAGTCTTTTTCCGTATCATGAGCTTGCTGCAGCAGCCTCTGGCCACCATCTTCACCGGCCCTGGAGATCTCGGGCGCATCCTGGAGCAGCCCCTGAGCCAGATTTCGCAGGTACACCACCTGTGGCTGTACAGAGTTTAACAGTTCCTGTTGGCTACGCAGACGCTCTAGGCTTTTGTTGCTACAAGCTTGCGGTCCAAGCGCCTCCTGAACTTCAATTTGATGCTTGGCTGCCTCAAGTCTTCTCTCCACAGCCAGTCTCCCATCTTCAAACTCCTTCAGTCTGCTTCCCAGCTCTTCTAGCTGAGCCGTGCGGCCCTGTAGTCGCTCAGAGAGACCGTCTATCCTGCGATTAAGCTGGGCTTTTTCATCCCTCACTTCCTCTTCACCAGTGCAGCTCTGTTCCAGCAGCTGATCTGCTGCTGTGTTCAGAGAATCTAAAAGAGGGCGCCGGCGATCCAAGTCCAGGTTCAACTGTCTGGCCTTTTGCAAAGCCTCGTCTAAGGTGGCGGGATCCAGTGATGGGTGGATCTCAGCCTCCCTTTCCTCACATTCTGCAACCCAAGGTACAAGCTCATTGCGATGTTGTCGGTACAGCTCTGCACGGGACAGAGTCTCTTTTATTCGACTGTGTTCATTAGAGGTTTGTTGGTTCAAGCCCTCCCAGTCTTGCCGTAAGGTGTTTAGTCGAGTCTGTAGGGCTAATCGCTCATCTCCAGCGGGGAGGGATGCCAGTAGAGATGCCCCCTCGGCCTGGATGAGCTCATAGGATCCACGTTGTTGTGCTATGCTTCGCTGGAGATCCTCTTGATGAGCCAGAAGGGTCTTTAGAGCATCTGGTTGGCAAGGAAGGGCTTCAGAAACCCCAGATGTATGATTCCCAGCCTGGTTGTCCAACCAGCTACGAAGCTCGTCAAACATCTGCTGGAACTGTTGAGTGCTGGACAGGGCGGCCTGCAGCTGAGACAAGCCATCAGCTGAAAGACAGCAGTGAGGGGGACAGTTACTGTTATGTACATGCACAAAACCACACATTACAGTAGGGTTTTGTTACATAGAGTTTGGAAAGGATTAATCAATCAATCTAGAGTGAGTGGGGTGATTTTTTGGAGAGTGTGCATCTGCACAAAAAAAGCCAAGTGATAAAAATGGTATTTTACTGTAAAATTACAATACTAACATTTACGTCTTAAATTCTTCATTTCCAAACTGCAAACTGTTACTCACCAGCCCGTTCTTCTAGGTTTTTGAGGGGGCCGCTCACACTCTCGAGTCTCTTGTGTAACTCATCTCTGAGATACGGTTCGGCCACAATCGTGCTGAGCTCCGCACACAGCTGCTCAGCCTGGGCCAGTTGACCCCGTCTCTGTTCCAGTTCAGCACGGATCTCCCCAGTTTCCTGAAGCCTACGGCGCAGGGCTTCAGGCTGAGCGCTTAGAGAGGCCTGTTCATCCAGCCTCTCACCTAAATCAGCCACGCTCTGAGATAGCTCCCTGAGCAGGGCCAAGTAGCGCTCACTGGTACCCTGCGCCTGGTCGATCTGCTGCGAGCGGCCAGTGAGACGAGAGGTAAGGTCTTCCCATTGCCGTGAAATGTCTGCCAGCTCCTGCCTAACCTCCTCTAGATCTTGTCCATCTCTAGAACCCTCATCTCCAGATGGGGAGAGGATTCCTTCTGCTGCTCGAGACAGCTGGTCAAACTGGGGCTGACGTGTCTCAAACTCACGTAACATGAACTGTCAGGATAAAAGACAAATTTAAAGTGATTTTTGGTGAAGCTAAGTTTTGATAACAAAATGTCAGATTTTTGGGGTTTTATATTTTAATTTGACTTTTCAAATGCTTTTACTTCTTACATTGTAAAAGTTAGTTTTTTTGTATTTGTATTTAAACTGTACTTAATAATCTGCATGCAGTTAACATTATGAAAAGAAACCCTATAATGTGATATTTATAGTTTAGATAGATAATCTATATTTATAGATTTGCTGTCCAATCTTTAATTTGGTAGACAAAGCAAGAAGATTAATTTACCTGGACTTGCTGTTTCTGTGTGTTGAGCATGTTGGGGTCGATACTCAGTGGGCCTAATACGCTCATCATCAGCTCTTTCTCTCGTAGCCATGGTCCTAGCTGACTGGCTGCTGCAGCAAAACTACCCAGCCTATCAGCACACGCTTCCAATTCAGTCTGCCTCTGTGCTGCTGTCTGATTGGCTTTCGCCCACCGTGAGTCTAGGAGAGAGAGCAATATCCTAAATCTGAATGCATTAATATTATTACACATAATTGCACTTTGACAACATATGGAACACCAGGAAAAGGTTCAGGATATTTGATCTGAAGGTCAGAGCTCTTCTTGGAGCTTACATTATTTTCAGCCTTGCATTTCCTGCACCCAACTCTCGCCTTGTGACCAGCAAATGAATATTAATGTACTATTCCAATGTTACATTTACTGGTACAGGAACAGAGTTCATTAAATGAAAATGAACTTAAATCACATCACTGACCTATGTCTTTAAGCTGACGTTTCCAAGTCTCAGCTTCAGGAGAGTCTGGATTGTCTTTTATTAGCTGATTGAGCAGGTTTTTCAGATCCTCCACTTTCCCAGAATGGTCGGCAAGCTCAGTAAGTAAAACCTGGACACAGGTACCAATCTGTCAAATGTCTGTCACAACGCAATCACATGGTATGATGGCTAGGGCTGTTGTTGTTTTAAGGGGTCATGAACTGAGAAACTAACATATAGGAGGTCAGTGTACTATAAAAACAAAGGTCGAAATTATAAAGATGGCTCTGAAGACAACAAGTTGGGATTTTCAAAAAGATTGAAACTAAAATACGATGCTGTGCCAACTATATTGAATCTGACTGACATGCCGCAACACACAAGTGTTAGTAACTGTTTTTATTACGTGTTCACTATTATTTTGTCTGTTAGACCGTATTTATGAGTTTTTAACCTAAATCACAGCAGTGTCCATCTGTGAAGTGACTGTCAAATGTACACAAGCCAATCACAGCAGTGGGCGTGTACTTCTGAGTCTACAATATGCCACGTCTATTCAGACAGAGTGTTCTAATGAGGGGGGTTAAATCAAGACAGAATATAGCCTATTACTTAAAATTATGATGTTTTTGATGTTAAAATCATGATAACATTATAAGTGAACCTCATAAAACAGTACAAAATAAAAAAGGCAGTTCATGACTCCTTTAACAATCCTTTAAAGATTAAAGATAAAACTAAATTAAAGAAAATGATTTGCCTGATTATAGATAAACTATTTAATATATATATTCTGTGGGGGGCCTATACTTTGATCCCTGTAACAGAAGTATTCAGTTCTCTCAAAATGTTACCTTGGTTTCTTGGGCTTGAGCACGCACTGCCTCTGGCCGAGAAGGTGAGGCAGTCTGCCCTTGTGCCAGGCTCTGTTCACGAGGGCCCAGCCACTGGATGAGTGCCTCAGTGCCCTGCCTGGCCTTCTGCCGCAGGTCGAGAGAGGCCTCTTGCCTACCCTTCCTGTCCCTCAGGTCACTGCCAAGTTGCTCATACTTGCAGTTCACATCTGCCACTGCCACCTGGATCTCAGTCAAGTCTGAGGGTAAGAGTGAAGAAATGTTGATGTAAGTACAGTCACAGCAGGCCAATGACAAGTCCACATAGTTATAAAACTGCATTATTTTTCAAGAAATGATATACAAGCTGAGGGTTAGAGCTGTGTAGAACAAAATATGGAGCTCTGCACATGATATGTGGAACACAATATTTATTGTGGCCACAAATTAAGAATAAGACTTATTAACCGTGTGGACATGTTTCATTAATTCATGCCCTTGTTTTATTTAAATAAGGATTGATTGATTAGTTCCTTTGTTTTAAGTAAATCATAGCCATACTGTACTAATTTGTTTCCTTGTTTTCATTCATTTAATTAATAAAAATGAAAAAAACTGTGGCTAGAGTTTTCCTAAATAGAGGGAACAAATTAGTAAGCTTTTGAAACAAATTCTTATGAAAATCATGGCCACAACATATAAGTAATGCGTGACCTTCCAAACACTACATTACTTTTATTACATTACATTATGACTACTGCAGTTTTGCTGGTGCGCTACAATCTGAAGAAATACATTGAGTATCGACAACAATGACTGGACAAACTGATTAACGTGAACAGTGTCAACAGTCCTTTGTGCCAGATTTATGTGCGCTGTCAGCATGAAAGAAAGCCTAAATGATTGGACACACTGGTCATATGGACAAAGACAGATGACACCGAACTGCACAAACTCGGAGAGCAAACTAACAGAACAGGACAAGAAGCAATGCAAAGAAAAATAGGGAGAGTGAGTAAAAGGGCGAAGAGGAAGAGAGATGTGAGGGGTAAACAAATGGAAATGTCTAATGGAGAAAAGTCTCCAGTGATGTGGATGCTGCACAGCTCACTGGCTAAAGGTGTGGAGGACGCTCACCTTTACAGGTGTGAATGCCATTAACACTGTTGGGGCTGGAAGCACCATTGAGCTGGGAAACACCTGGGAGAAAGACACACAGACACACGCTCAGACAATGCCACAATAATTCACAGGCATGCTGGCACAGCACAAACATACACAAGCAGCTAGACATACTCAACACAGAGGATTTAGACACAGAGACACATATACAAACATAATATGCTGAAAATTAGTAGTTTGGAAGGTGGTAGACGCTTAAAGGGATAGTTTACTCAAAAAATCTCCCTCATGTCATTCCAAACCAGTATGACTTTGGAAACAGAAAAGGAGAATTTTTAATAAGGTACCAGTTGCTCTTTTCCATGCAGTAACAAAATGAACTGGAAAAGGATGCAAAAACACAATAAAACTATTTTAATCAGGAACACAAAGCATTTTTTAATTTTGTGTTTCACGAAAACAAGAAAGTCTTACTAGTTTTGAATGGCATGAAGATGAGTAAATGCATGAAGATGAGTCAATTATTCTCTAAAAGTCTTGATTTGGGGTTTAAATATTCCTAGCAGAAACACAAAGTACTAGCTACAGACAGAAAAAGCCCTGGCCCTGATCCTCCATAAAGCTGTTTTGCCTACCGGTCTTGTTTTTGGGAGATGTGATGTTAATAATCAAGTTCTCTAGTTGTGAACTGGTCTTGTTCAACTCTTGAACTTGGCTTCCTTGGGTCTCCCATTCTGTGAGTAGATCCTACAAGTAAATTCATGAGACGTGTTAATTAAAGCTCGCCTCACTAAAAATGGAAACTGATGTCAGAACACTGTAAATAGAGAGAACTCCAGTCCTACTTTAAGCTGCTGTGCTCTTCTCTGCAGGCTTTCTGTGCTTAGGTTGGGTTCTTTGGCAGGAAGTTGTTCTTGTATTGTCTGCAGCCACCTGAGGAGGGAGCTAGAGCGAGTGCGGAACTCCCCCAGTTGCTGGACGCAGCTATGGATGGAATCAAATCTGTAAAGGACACATGAAAATGTCAGATGAATATAAACAACAACAAAAAAGGATTCAATTTTGTTAATGGTAACACAATGCTGGTTACAATGAGGCAACTTGCTCCATGTACTGAATTATTCCTTCTTTTAGTTAAAAATGTTTTAATGAGGTAAAAATTCAGAGGAGTTAACTCTCTTGTAAATGTCTCTCTACTAATATGTCAACACTGTATGCTACTATTTTAGGTCATGGTGATAGATCAGGACTTTGTGTGCAATAGCAGAGCCAGAGTCCACTCCAGACTCTTAATGTGGACAGCATGCCTTTCTACCATTGATAGCAGCAGTTTGGGTCAGAAGTCATGTCCTAGCATGTTACCCTTTACCTTCAGTTTATACTACAATAATCCCACTTCCCACTTACAAGTATTACTAGAGATATGTGGAGTGGATTTAGACTTGAACACATGACCGACTGTGTTTTATGAGCCGTCTCTGAGGACATCTGAAATGCTTGGAGCCCCAGTCTGGCATCTTAAGGAGGGATGTGGCCAAATGGTTTCCATAACAGCGGATACAGTGGTGTCAAACTGGGTTAGTGTGATGCTATTTTTTTATGGTGCAGAGTATTCTGACCCTGTCCATACTGTCTTTATTTTAGTCACATGTCAAATGTCAAAGCAATTAGAGTTGGCAGGGCATCACATTTCAAGATGAAACTATGACACACAGAATAGCTTAGAACAGACTAACTATTCTACTCCTGACTGCAACTGCCATAGATTAAGGTGGACAATATTACAATATCCTGAATATTTCATTACAGCATTAATTTCTTTTCCAGTCTGGAGAGAGAAGTTAAATGTGGAAGACGGGGTTATTATTGTTAGCCAAAAAAATGTAAAAGATTTTGTCAACTGAAATAAAGTTGAAATAAATTTTTGATTAAAAAATTAATGATTTAAAAAATAAATGTAAATAAATGTAAAATATGTTGAAAAATTACATTCATTAAATAAAAACAAAACTTAATTAGTATTATTTAAAATTATGAATTCAAAATATTAATACAATTATAATCATGCAAAAAACAATACTAAAATAACAACGGTTTAATATAATGACCTCTCATTGACATTGGATTCCAAGCGTGCAAAGTCCTCAGAAACCTCTTTGGTTGTGTCCAGAAGGCTTTGTGCGTTGGCAAGGATCCCAGACTTGCTTAGGTCTGAACCAAGCTCGACAAATGACTTTAATTGACTTGACTCTTGGGTAATTTCTGATCTCACCTCCTTTAATAGAAAAGACAGAAATTATGGCATCAGACATCAGTCAATAAACATGCAATCTTTCAAAAATTACATAAATCTGTGGCCACAGATGTAAAAAAAAAACCCTATTCTCGAACCTCTATCGTCTGTCTGTAGTCATCCACGCTGCAGTCAGGTTGGCCTACTGGGCTGAGAGCCCTTTCTCGACTCTGCGTAAAGCTACGGAGGTCTGCACTCTGGCGCTCAAAGCCCTCCAACTTGGGCAAAAGTCCCCGCAACTCGGTCTCTCGTTCAGTCTGTTTGGCCTGGGCTGCTGTGTAGCGCTGACTCAAGTCCTGTAGTGCCCCCTTCAGGCCAGATGCTGTCGATGCATCCGCAGACTTCAGAAGCTTGGACACAGAGTCCAAGGTTGCATCCACGCTGCCCTGCCTTGAAAGCAGTTCCTGACGTATTTTCTGTGCCATGGTTTGAAGAAAACATAATTCTAGGTTAAGGAAAGTTTTCAATTATGTCTGATACTGATGATTATGATGATATGTGTTCAAGAAAATACCTGATTTTGAGTCAGGGCATCCTGAACTGCTTGTGCAGTGGGCTGGACTGCACCAGGTGATAAAGGTAGTCCATCTAGCCAAGCCAGCAGTGCTTTAAGTCCCTCCTGAACGCTGACTGATTGGGCAACAGCTGTCTGAAGCTGTTCAGCTCTCACCGACACTGAATTAGACAGGGTTTCAAAGCGCTTCTCCAGAGCGTCTGAAATGACCAAGAAGTTGTTTAAAATATATATAAGGGATAATATATTTATATATAAAAAAAAAAAAATTAATAAAAAAAAAAAAAAAAAAAAAAATCTCTATATATATATATCTTTTAAATGATTTTTAAAAGGTTATTTTGGGATAATGACTATGAATTATTAGTCAATAAAAACTGATGTGAACTGATAAGAAAACTGTTTGTCCTGTATTTTTTGATCAAATAAATGCAGCTTTGGTGAGCATAAGAGACTTCTTTCAAAAACATCTTTAAAAAAACCTTTTCAATAGCAGTGCATGTTCATACTTTCCTGGTAAAATTAAAAATGTCACTCTTTCAAGTAAGTTATTTGAAATTACCTGTAAGATTGTTAATATCTGCATTTTTAAGAGTTGGGGACTCCTGAGTGCTGACCAGCTCTTTTCCTGCCCTCTTGACCTTCTCAAGCTGTACAGAACGCTCTGCCATTTCATCCTGCACCAGCTGAGAAAAGACAGCATAAGAAAGAAAAAGGTGATTAATTATGGCAATTCCTAAGAGTATAGAAATTTACTTAGGTGATTATTTCCGTTATTATCTATTCGGTAAAGTTTATAAGCTCTCCTCAAAAAGCATTAATAATCCAACCTGTACAGTTCTGAGAGTGTGCTGCAATGTCTGAGTGTCCGTTTGCTCTCCGCTGGGTTTAAATACACTCTGATTTTGCTCCTGAGTGCTCAGCCAGGAGCCTAAAGAACCAGCCTCATCTTGGTAGTGTTGGTATCGCTCCAGGAGACCTGAGAGACGGGTGCCAAGTTCTGAGGACTGAAAGAATGAACACATTAGCGTCAGTATGTCTTCAGTCTATTGTTGACTAAAAGAGTACAAAGCAGTTTTGTTCCCACCTTGCTGTGTAATGAACTGTAGCGCTGTGTGGCATCTTGGAGCTTGCCACTCACTAGGTGTCTGGTTTCCTCCAGAGCTGGATTCGTACTGCCCACCTTCTCCAAGGAACCCAGGATAGAATCCAGAACCTTCTGACCAGAGATTGTCACAAAGCGCAGATCAGCTTTGTGACAGATGACATCTTCTGCAAGCTGTAAAATACGGAGAAACACATTATTAAAGTATTTTGCTTTCACCCAGAAATAAATGTGTTATGTCAGACATCACTATATTTTCATACCTTTTTGTGCTCCTCTATCCTGTCTTTTAGACCCTTTGCATCAGTTTCCCCTTCCCCGAGTGTACGTAGTTCTTGTTCACTCTGATCCAACCATGTTCCCAGGTTCCCATGCTCCTGCACAAACTTGGCAAACTCATCTCTGAGGGCATCTGTCTGCCTGAGCCTGTCCTGACAGTTCTGAAGGCGCTCCTGATGCTGACTCTGTAGTTGGTCTAGTTTTGCCCGTAAGCGTTGTTTCTCTTCTGGTGGCACACTAGAGTCGGGTTGTTCTAGGAGAGAGCGGACAGACTGGGCCACCTGCTGAAGGTGAGCCTGTTGAGCTTGTAACTGTTGCAGCTCAGTCTGGAGGAATCAACAAAATGCAAAATGTCAAAAGGCAGAACTGGTAAAACTGATGAAGATCAACATTATTTAAGAATCTGACCTGAAGCATGTCACTGTGACAATTCAGAGCTTTCTCTGGTGGTCCAGATGATGGGGTGTCAGTGACAGTGTTGCCAAGTGACCTCCTCTTTGAGTCATCCAGTGATGACAATTCTCTGAGAAGTGTGTCTATTTTTTCCTGTGTCTCCTGCATTTGCTCTTCTGCTTTAGCCTTGGGCAGAAAGTACAATAATGCTTAAAACAACGAACAAGAAATGCTAACAAATTAAAGAGAACAAAATGTGAACTGCTTACTTTCTGTGTGTTCTGCTGCACTGTTGCGACAATGGCAGTGTCTACTTTAGCTAGTGAAGAGTGAACTGAGTTTGTAAGTGAGTTGTGCTGCTCTTTCATTTGAGAAAGAGTCCCCTGTAGTTTGGCCCTCTCCTCAGGACTCAAACTATCACCCCGATCAGACAGGAACTCCTCCACTGAGCGGATAGTCTCAGTCAACAAGTCACTTTTGGTTTGAAGGTCATTCTCCACCTCCTATTGTTAGGGAGTAAATAACAATTAACCAAACATTAAAAGTAATGTCTCATGTAAGACAATGTGTAATAATGTGTTTCTTTATCGCACCTTAAGCTCTCTTTGCTTCTGCTGTAACTCATTCACATTGTCTGATTCCGTTCCTTCTCTCTGATTGGCCAGGAGGCTGGCAGCACCAGCCAACCACATTGTGAGATTCTCCAGTTTTTGAGAGCATTCTGCCTTCTGCTGCTGCACAATCTACATCCACGGTAAGAAAGGAGGTAAAAACAGAGATAAAGATTTGCATTTGATCAATTATAATCACAATTCTCTTAAACTTCTAAGTATTCATCGTATTATTCCTTTTTACCCCACCAAACTCTCACACTTGCCAGATTTCACACAAAGTAAACAACGTACACTAGTTGAGCATGATGTGTCCATATTCATCACACAAAGCACCAAAAAATAACACAACAGGCCAGTGAAGCAGAAACAAAACAAAACACACAAAGACCTCAATAGTCCGAATAATACAACTCAGCTAGATATTTTCTTCTTTTACTAAAAAGACAGGTTAAAAACAAGCAAGCTATAAAGTGAGGCTACATTTAAGTCTTTAGAGCTTTCCAAATGTGTCTTCTGTGGCAATCTGTAAGACCAAGGCAGACAGGTTAATACACACGTTATATTCATTAACACGCAGCTAGCACACTCAAGTTTGAAATGCAGGTGGCTGTACAACAGAGCTCAACAATAAGGAATTCTATTGATTTAAGTTTATGTTTTCTAGCTGGATAACATACATTAGTTTTTGTCAAAACGCTGACTTGTGATAGTGTTGAAAGCATCAGTTAAGAATCATATTCTCCATGAGTTGAAAACTATATACACTTAAAAATATAACATTAAACGTACACATTTTCAATACATTATAGCTGTAATAATTTCAGTACAAATTTCTAAATAACATTATATAAAGATTTATAATAAAAAATAATCTTTTGGATATTAGACTATTAAATCTTATCTAAGGCTTGACTAAGGCTTGACTTGGCCAGCAGACAAAAGTCGTTATTGTTGAGTCCTGCAAGCATTACTGAAACAAGAGATCAGCACTATTATAGTGTTGTAAAATTAACTGATAGTAGATCACACTAATAAATACATGCATGTGAACATTTTTTTTCCCCCCCAGCATTCATGCTAATAAGTGTTCATGCATGCATCAGTAGTGTGGTTAATGGTTACCACAAATGTTCTGTTCTTAATGCATTAGAAATTTTCCATTATCTCATATGATAAATTAATGATTGTGAGTCTATTAAAAGCAAAATTGAACATTCTCGTTTTTAATTTGGCAGCACAAGCATTTATTCTGTTTGCAAACCTCTCTATCCCTTGTAGTTTGTTTCTCTTTCTCCATTTTTTCTTCTTTTACTTTCTGTTCTTTCCTCATTCGTTCATTCTCTCTCGCCTGCTGGGCTGATAGTGCCTCTGCCCTGGCATGATTGAGACCAACAGCCTGGTGAAAGACCCTCTGTAGCTGCTC
This sequence comes from Enteromius mattozi, assembly GCA_032359235.1. Classification (NCBI taxonomy): domain Eukaryota; kingdom Metazoa; phylum Chordata; class Actinopteri; order Cypriniformes; family Cyprinidae; genus Enteromius; species Enteromius mattozi. The sequence goes on from JAUMHE010000072.1 coordinate 8,181,859, forward strand.
CAGTTGTCCAAGGAGATGCCTGCTTTGATCAGGCAACAGGTCCTGAGCATGCTCAGAGATAAACACTTGAATATTGAATGCCACATTGCTGACTTCATTGGATCGGGCAGCAAGGGAGCTCTGCAACATCTGTAACGAAAAAAGAAAGACTGTGAAAAAGATGCCATCACTGTAGCAACAAATGGAAATATGCGTACTGTAAATGCTAGACAGCATATCATCACTGTTGATGCCTTACCTCACACAACTGTTGCTTATGAGTGATCTCGGCTACAGTCTGTCCATTTACCCCTGTTTCTTCCTGCATTTGTGTCTCAGTCTCCTTAAGCCAGCTAAGTAGTTTGTCAACTTCATCTTGTAAAGATTTTAGTTGACTGCTTACAGCTGCCTATAAAAACATAAAAGTCACACAAAGAGATTTAAAAGAAACTTTTCTGTCATGAAAAACAAACTCTCTAAACTAAATTTCCTAAGAATTTATATTACATTTTGTTGTACACGTTGTTCTCTTAAACCCTGCAAAGTATTCTGGGCAAGGTCCCCGGCTGCAGTGTAAGCCCGAGCTAAGCTTCGTCCGTCTTTTTCCAGGGCTATAAGTAACTGAGGTGGAACATCCTGAGGGTTAGACTCCAGCAGCTGTTTGGCTGCTTCAGTCTCTTTGTGCACTTCTGGTTTCAGGTCACTAATTTCCAAAAAAAGCATCTGAAAATAGAAAAAAAAAAACCAGTGTAAGCTTAAACAACCTGTTAAATTTGCTACATATCATACATTTGCTGTAATGCAAATGTTTTACCTCTATCTGTTTGATTATGTCATCAAGTGTGGAGAGACTTCGACCAACAGACTGTTGCTGCTGCTGCTTTAGGCGGACCTCGATGTGTCTCACCATGGAAAGCAAGGCCACAATTTGTTGGTCATGTTCTAAGCACTCTTGGCGAGCTAATGAGGACTGAAAAAAAGGAAAAGATTAAAAGGAATCAATTTGCAATAAACTTTAAGAAAGATCTTCAAAACGAATGTTTACCTTGCTAGCTCTTGTAGTGTCCTTGCTTATGTGTTCAATATTCATTTGAATTTCTCCAGGCTGCCTTTCCACCCCTTCTTTCAGTTTGTTATCAGACTCTGTTATCACCTCTTTCAGGGGTAGACCAGAAACTTTAAATTTTTGGATAAAAGGTTCATCTGTGGCTTTATAATCACTGAAAGGGGGCTCCTTGATTCTTTCTTGATGAACTTCACTGCTTAATTCTTTCATTGCAGTTTTGGTATTTCGTAAAAGAGTATGCACTTCACTTGATAGTGCTTTGGAGTCCTTCGTTGTTGGAATGCCGAAGGCACATTCGATGGGTGTTGATTTAGCAATTTCATGTCTGTCAGTTACTGCAGTGTTTGATGGCAAGGTCACTTCACTCATAGGGTCTATCAACCTTTCATCTGTATGTAACGGCTCAAAGCTTTGTTCTTCTGCTGTTCTTTCTTTGGTTTCCCCTTCTAAATTCTGGATTAGAACCAGTTCTTTCTGGTGCATGTCCACAGTGTCCTCAGATGTCTTCACAGATGGAATATTCGGTTTCATATCATCTTTACTTAATCCTTTGTTTGGATGCTTGTCATGCTGATCTTCTTCTGGTTTTTGAAGCTGTGCTTTAGCTGAGGAGCATGGATCAATATCAGACACAGGTAGAAGATTCTCTGCCATATCTGGTACTGACCTTTCAGCCCTTTTATTACCTTCTTTCCCTGTTTGATGTGGCTTGTTGTCTTTAGTCTTACCTTGAGGAGGCTTAGTGCTTGTCTTCTCTACAATAGTTTCCTCTTGGGTGGTAATGCGGTGTTCACCATTACTAGGTACTTGACGCATTGCTTCTAATTCTTCAGCAGCTTGTTTTTCACTCACTCCTCGCTCAAACACCTTCCTAAGAATGCTTTCCTTAGCTTTCATCAAAAGCATTTCCTTCTGTGCCATTGCCTGATTGGCTTTCTCAAGTTGGTTCGAACTTTCTTTCTCATCTGATTGATTGCTCAGAGGTTGAACCTCTTGCATCACTGTCTTTTGCTCTTTCTCAGTCTCATCATCTCTTTTCTCTACACCTTCTGTTTCAACAATACACACTTGCTTAACTTTTTTACTTTTGCTTTTCTTCTTTCTCTTCTTTTCAGATACCTCAGTGCCAAGTTCCTTAGAGACCACAATAGCTTCCTGACTTGGGTCTGTTTTTGCCATGTAAGTCGTGGCGTTGTGCGGAGTCTTCGCTTTTTGTTTTTCATTGGTTTCATGATCAGACTCACATTTGGGGGTCATAGTTTCATTAGCAGTTCTTTCCACCCCTATTTCTAAATCTTTGCCTTGCACAGTTTCATCACTCCCTGTCACAGGTGCAGTGCTACCACTCCCCTGGGTTTTCACCATTTCTTTGTCGTCTTTCATAATACACTTTTGATTAGTGGTAAAGCCATCTTGTTCATCAACCTCTGATTTTTGTACAGGTGAAATTCTGGCTAAGGTTTCTGAAACTTGTAGCTTTACATCACTTTCCATTTTAGCTTGCTTGGCATTTCTTCCTCTGCCCTTCTTCTTTCCTGATACCTTAACTGGCCTTGTGGTTGTAGAAGTGTAAGGATCCCATCCAGTCTCTTGGGTGTCCTTGATTTTTTCTGGTTTGGACACTGACTGATCTGCTTCTAACTTGAAACTATGCCCCTCTATTGGCTCTATAGATGGGGTTTGTTCCTTGTTTTTCAAGCCATCATCGCCTTCTGAAAAACTGACTTCAGAGATTGCAGGTTCACTTAATGTCTGCTTTTGGATCCCTGTCCCTCCTTTTGCTTGCTTGGTAGTTGGGACGTGTTCTTTGCTGTTATCACTACTTTCTGATAAAACGGCAGTAGTAACTGGAGATACATGAACTGCCTGTCTCTGAATTTCCATCTCGGTGGTGTGGTCAAGTAAAGCTGTTGGGTTCTTAACTTCCACCTTTTGCCATTTGAAATTAGACATCTCCTCAGGTTGCTGAGGGCTTTGGATTGGCTGTGATTTGATATGTTCACTTTCTGCAGGCTTTATCTCTTTAATGGCCTGCTGAAGTCTTTTTTCTGCTTTCAAGGTAAATTCTGTCAGAGCCTCCAATGATGTATCATTGCTGTCCTGCATCACAGCATCAACCAATTGTTCCTTACTTTCTAAATCAGGACGGACGTCAAAAGATTCAAGCTCATCTTTTTTCCAAATATCTGCATCTTTTATTTCAGCCTCTGTAAGTTGTGATGATGGTGGTGATGGTATACTCAATAGACTTTTCTCAAGAGACATTTTATTAGGACTGACACGCTCAGATATCATCTCAGGAACAAAAGAACTAGATGTTCCTTTCGTTAAGAAGGCTGAACTTTTATTCTCATCTTCATCTACAAAGTCCACGCTGTATTGAAGATCTGCAGCCATTTCAGTAGAAATAAGCCCATACTCAATTGCCTCAGTAATGCTGGAGACCTTCTGCCCACTGGCTGGATTGAGCAAACCCCCTTTCGAGAGTTGATTTGTAGCAATACATTTAGCCATGTCTTTATCAACTAAGCCTTTATTTATAGCCTCTGAAAGAGGTAAACGCTCTCCACTGTAAATGTTAATGATACCTCCTGTATCTGCTTGACTCTGCAATACTCTCACTGCTGGTATGGGATCTATTTGGCCTGCTTTAATTGCCTGTGGTAAGGTCATCATTTCATCAGTTTGTTTATGTGGAACACCCCTGAAAGGTCTCACTTCAAGGAATCTCTGTCGTGTCTCAATGTCAATTTTACCCTGGTTTATTAGCTCAGGGTAGGATACAATACAAGCTTTATGAGGATCCAACAATCCACTTTTCATGTTGGATGAGCCCATAGCTTTCTTTGCTGTTTCTTCATCTAGGAGGCCTTTAGAAACAGCCTCACTCAGAGTAATCCTGCTTTTTGATGCATTGTCATAAATAGAACCTGTAGAGGCCTGAAGAAGTGAAGTGTTTTGATCCAAACTACTTGGTTCTTGGTCTTTGAATGCCTTTTCAAGTTCCATTAACTTTGGGGCAACTGTGTGATCTATGAGACCCAGTTGTAGAGCATCTACAACAGCAAGGCGAACACCAGAGCCAGGACACACAATGCCACCCTCTGCAACCTGCTGGCATAAAATCGTCTGAGCCTCATCCTGTCCAATTAAGCCAGTTTGAAGGGCTTGTTCCAGAGAGACAGCCTTTTTGGTTTTTGGGTCCACCACTCCTTTCATTTGTAACTGTAGCACTAATTTTGTTTGCACTGCATTGGGATCTGAACATTTTCCCCGGCATGACTTTTCCAGTGCAAGAAGCTTCTCCTTCCTACCCTCTTCTATTAGCCCAAGGTTGGCTGCAAGGGTAACAGATACCTTCTTCTCTCTTCGCAGATCAACTATTCCCCCTGACACAACCTGGGCTTCAAGGAGACGAGCAGCTGTATCACAGTCCAACAGTCCTGCCTCAGCAGCATCCGTTATTGAGAAGTGCCGACCATGCTCCACATCAATCACACCAGCTAAATTTTTTTCTGAATGAAGCACAGAGGCCATCAAGTCCTCATCCAACAGGCCTTTTTGCATCACATCCTCAACACTAAGTGACTTACAGGCATTAACATCTAGAAAACCACCAAAGAGACCAGCTTTTTCCATAAGCTTAATAGCAGTGTGCCCTGGAAGCAAACCCTGTGCCACAGCTTCATCCAAGAGAACTTTTTGGCCACTTACAGTTACAAGACCCCCTTGCTGCAGTTCCATAGCCATACTCTCAAGCTTCACATCATCATCATCACTTTGTTTCACTGACAAAATCTTCATTTCTGAAGGGTGTAATTTCTCATCTTTACCAGGTTGTTCAAATATATTTTTATTTTCCTTGTGTTCAACAGTTTTCTTCAGTTCACCTGACTGCTTTGCTGTCTTGGCTTCATCATTTAGCTGATCATATTGTCTTACATTTACAGTATTTTGATGTGAAGTAGGTGCACTGCTTTCACCCATGTCAAACATTTTCTGTTCTGTTACCTTTAGAAATACCCCACTATTATCTTCCTGTTCCAAGTGAAGTGTTTGCTTATTCTCAGATTCATTTAGTGTTGAATCTATAATTTGACTTTGAGAGGGTGCCCCATTATCGGATGTAGTCTTTGGTAGTGTTAAGCTTGTATGAAAAGGTACTGTTAAGTTTAGGCCTATCCCTGTTGAGGGTGCAAGATACTCATCTGTCCTTTCTATTGTCTCACCCATATCAGTCTTCTTGCTGGCAATTTTACTTACATGAATCTTGGGTTCTTCATATTGTTCTAATGACAAAACATTCTTTTGCCAGTACTCTTCTTGTAAAGGTTCCATAAAGGTTCTTTCTGAGACTTTCAAAAGTGGAAGCTTTTCCTCTCCTCTTACTTTAGTCTCACTCATTTCAACGTTCTTCCTGTCAATTTCATCCTTTTTAATCTCAGATTCTTCACAAACATCATGTGTAGGCTCTATAAAGGTTTTTTCTGAGCCTGTTAAAGCTGTAGCATCTTCCTCTGGTCTTTCTATTGTCTCACCTATGTTAGTCCTCTTGCTGACAGCTTCATCTTTTTCAATCTTGGGTTGTCCTAATGAAAGAACTTTCTCTTGTAAATTGTCTTTATTTAATGGCTCTATAGAAGCTCTGCCTGCATCAGTCAAGGGAGCAAGATCTTCCTCTGCTCTTTTTATCACTTCACCCATACCAGTGATATTGCAGGCAATTTTACCTTCTGTAATAATGGGTTCTTCATATTCTCCTACTGACAGAACTTTGTCTTGCCAAACAATATCACCTGTAGGTTCTGTAAACGATATTTCTGAAGTTGTTAAAGCTGCAACATCTTCCTCTGGTCTTTCTTTTGTCTCACCTATGTTAGTCTTCTTGCTAGAGGTTTCATCCCTTTTAATCTTGATTTCTTGATATTGTCCTGATGACAGAACTTTCTCTTGTAAGTTCTCTTTATGTAAAGGCACCATAAAAGTTCTAGCTGCGTCTGTCAAGGGTGCAACATCTTCCTCTGCTCTTTCTACTGCCTCACCTATATCAGTGTTTGTCCAGGCAATTTTACCTTTTAAAACTGTAGATTCATAACATTCTCCTGATGACGAAACATTCTCTTGCCAAACTGCATGTGAAGGCTCCATAAAAGTTCCTTCTGTGCCTGTCAAGGGTGCAAGATCTCCCTCTGCTCTTTCTACTGTCTCACCTATCTCAGTGTTAATCCAGGCAATTTTACCTTTTAAAAACTTGGGTTTTTCATGTCTTCCTGTTAACTCTTCTTCTTCATGTGAAGGCACTATAAAGGGTATGTCTGTACTCGCCAGGTGTGGAATATCTTTCTCTTCCAGTTCCATACTCTCACCTACAGTGTCACTGCTCTCAATTTTACCTCTTTTAATCTTGGGCTTTTCACATTCTCTTGAAAATAAAATGTTTTCTTGCCAAACTTCTGCACGTGAAGGCTCTAAATAAGTTTGGTCAGTGCCTGTCAAGCATGCAAGATCTTCTCCCGCTCCTTCTATAGTCCTACCCATGTCAGTATTTCTGCTCTCAGTGTCATCTTTTTTGATCTTAGCTTCTATGTAGTCTTTTGATGACAAAAACTTTTCTTGTTGAATCTCTTCATTTGAAAGCTCAATGACGTTTGTCAATGGTGCAAGATCTTCTGTTCTTTCTACTGCCTCTCTTACAGCGATTTTTCCTTTTATCTTGGGTTGTTCATAATCTTCTGATGATAAAACCTTCTCTTGCAAAACTACTTTATGCAAAGGTTCTTTAAAGGTTTTCTTGGTGACCATCAAGGGTGCAAAATCATCCCCTGTCATTTCTACTGTTTCTTGCATATAAGACTCCCTGCTAGCAATTTCATGTTGTGAAATTTTGAGTTCTTCATTTTTTTCCTCTTCAATCCCACTCATAGCTTTGCTGTTCAGTATAACTGTAATGTTGTCAGACATTTTGAGTTCGACTGGTCTGGCAAGGTTTGTGGTTTTGACATTTCTACATATTAGTTCTACCAATTCTGGTTTTAGTAGGACTAGGCGTTCTCCTGAGTGAGCATTAATGTAGCTGTGTGTCATCACTTGAGTGAGAAGGTGGTTTTGAACCTGCTCTTCTGACCTGCCTTCCTCTGTGCTGGAAAAGTCATAATGGATATTTGCATGTGCGGCAGGGGGTGATGAAGAATAGGCAGATCCAGAACTCAATTGCTTCATACATGAGGAACTTGATGGAGACATATGGGGAAGGACATCTGGAAACTTGATGTGTTTTAGGATTTCCACAGCCTGTGGCTTAAGTATCTTCTCAGCTTGATGAAGAGGGACCACCTGTCCACACTCAGGCAAATATACTGCACCAACAGAATGACGTTTTCTGAGTGCTTTTGCAGCAAGCTCTCTATTCACAACACCTTGCTGAAGTGCCTCACCTACAGGAAGCAGCTCCCCTGATTCTGGCCACATTATTGCCATAAAGGACTGGAGAGATTCCAGTACACGCAAGGCTATGCGAGGAGAAAGAAGATCTCGTGTTATGGCCTCATCCAACTCTAGACGCTCCCCACTGACTGGATCTATTATTCCTCCTGTTCGTAGCTGTCGTGCCATGAGGGTGCAGGCCAAGTCCTGATCCATAAGGCCATGCCTGACAGCCTCATTAACAGTCAATCTGTGTCCCGAGCGTGGGTCTGTGATACCCCCAGCAAACAACTGAGCCTCCAGAAGTCGAACTGTGACATGCCGGTCAATAAGCCCCTCTTGAACAGCTCTGAATATTCCCACCTTTCTGCCAGAGCATAAGCAGACAGTTCCTCCTGGCTTCTGTTTAACTGGAAAGAAGCGCAGACCTGTCTCCTGATTGAGAACACATCGCTGTTGAAAGTCAGTCAGACTAAGTTTTTCTGCTGTATTTGGATCAATAAGTTCTCGCCGGTGAAGACAGGATTGCAGTTTTTGACAAAGATCAGGGGATAACAATCCCTTCTCCCTTGCATTATCCAGGCTGACCATTTCTCCACTGTAACCAGACTTCAGGCTGCCAGTGCTTATCTGCAGCTCAAGTATACGGAGCCCCAGCAGCTCCTTTATGACACCTTCTTTCACAGCAGTGGCTACAGATAATTCCTGACCCTCTGCAAATTTTACTGTGTTGAAAAGACTAAGGGCAGTCTCTAACTCTTCCAGTGATTGGTAGGTATGTTTATCAATCAAACCACTGGAAAGACCCTTATCTAATGACAGTATATCAGGGGAGTCAGGCTGGAATAGACCACCCATGACAACCTGTGCCTCCAACAGTACATGACAGGTGTCTTGGTCTATGAGGCCACGCTGTGCTGCCTGGAAAACTGGAAAGGTTTCCATGGTGCCAAGGTCAATTACTCCAGCGATGATTTCTGGGCCCTATGGAAAGAAAAAAAATCATAAATTTTAAAAATGCTTATTTTGTAATTTTGCTGTGTATTTTTATTCTATATTATTTTATTCAGGGAAAGAGAAAAATGCCCACCACCATAGCTGAAATAACTTAAATCAGCATAAAAAGCAATTACCTTAATACTAACACTCATGCATTTATTCATAAAAAAAAAAAAAAAAACAGAAATACCAAGTATCATCTTCTTTAAAACATTACATTCTCAACATGCAAAAAACATTTGGCAGCACAGCACTGCATTGTGCAAAAAATATGCAAAAATGCACAAACTGAACATTAAAAAATACACTGAAAGGCCAAAGAAAAGAGAAAACGGATCTTGAGAACGTATTGCTAGGTCAGAAAGAAAGCAACGGTAAGAGAGAAAGCAAGCACTACTTACCGTGTGAGGTGGTCCTTAGACGCACACACACTGACAGGCCGAGGGTTCGGCGGTTTGAGGCGCGATAGGGTGAGAAGCCGGATGTTAGCGATCTGCATGCCACACTCCAGCTGCCTGATATGCTGCCCGGGACTAACTATCTACATTTTCATACCTCTGTTACTGAATTTCATACACTGAGTTTCTTTAAATATTTTTTTTAGACTTACCTATGAATGTGTGAAGATCTTGGTTGGCATATATGTCTTTTTTTATTACTAATCAACTAAGGATAGTCCTGCATTCAGACGGACACATTTTTTTCTTACACCCAATTCTGAGATGATGCCTTACATTTTCTCCCGGCAGCTGTTAGTGATTTTGAAGCAAAATGCTAATTAAATTTCACAAAGAATTACAGTATTAAAGACACGGACTGAAAACAGACAACATCACACATACAAACACAAACAAACATAGCTGTGATCTGGACACACCATGCTCAAAGAGTGAGGTGGAGGTTTGCATGGCTGGCTTTTTGTGCTCAGTCTATACCAATCCCTAGGAAAAATATTTTGACGACTGCTTTCTGATGAATCTATCTTGTTTATATCTGTAGCTTCTAGGAATTCAAACACAAACATACCAAACATATCACACAGTAACCACTACATAATGGCTGATGTACGTACAGTATGAGAGCATAGTTCTACGCAATATTTGTGGCTGCATGTGGCAACAAAACAATATGAATGTAATGACAATTATGCCTTTACATTTACATGTTTATATGTGCCTTATTTAAATGAAATGAGCTAAACTACAATGTGCATGTGGCTTCAATGGACACTAAAGTGGCTAAAGAAGCAGTTTCATGTGCCAAAAAGTCACACTATTCTACTCTAATTAGCCGATGAGTTGCATTTAAGCAGATGTGCTCGATTAATAATGACAATAAGGATGATGTTGGTGACATGATATCAGGCATGTTGTAGAAAATATGAATGATTTAGATTTCACACCATGCTATTAATTTTTTATAACTGTTAAATAAGACAATGTTTGTGAGATGTATGAACGTGGTGATGAATGTTAAACCACACGTGACAGGCAACATACAAAAACACAAAAAAATGATTCACTCGCTCTAGCTCACACATACACACTGCTGTAGCATATCTCTAGCACGTTGACAATACTTGACCATAACGAAGAAGCATTTCAAGACAAGCTTTTTGCTGTTGAAGCTCACTTTAGCAAAGTTGAACACTGCTATCACTGTTGACTTTCTCTTGCCCATCTTACTCTACCTTGTGCTTCTCCTCTTTGACCAGCTGCTCCTCCAGTTGTTGCAACTGTGCAGCAGAACTGTCACACAACTGAGTGTAGGTGGCCTTCAGCTCATCCAGCTGGGAGACCACCTGTGCGCGTTCTTCAGGAGAAAGCCTAAAGATAAATGCACTTCATTAATAACAATGTATGCGATTGTGTTTGAGTAAGTGCATACATAATTAACATTTACTGGTACTTAGGGGTAGATGTGGATATAGTGCAGTTGCTCTTAAACTGTGGTATACAGAACAACTCAAAGTGGCCTGGGATTACTGTAAACTAAAAGTATAACAAATTTATATTTGATAACTAAAATAAAGCAGATATGGTATGAACTCAGTATGAAAAGTCTGGGAACCGCTGTTGAAGGTCACATAGTGCAAACTCACTTGCTGGCCTGTTTTGACATCAGGAAGACTTGGGTGCTCCTGATAGCTTCAGCAACTTCCTCTTTTTTAGCTGCTAACTGCTCACTAATAGCCTAGAAGTGAGACAGATACAGTATTTTTTAAAGGCACTTAACACATACAATCTACTTAGTGTTGACTGATACACCACCATCTGTAGAGTACTTAAAAATAGGTCATATTCTAATAGACAACACTTGAAATTTACCTGCAGTGAAGCAAGTGACGGCTCGGCAGATCTGCCAGCACGCTCCTGTAGGCCCTTGACCCAGCCGAGCAGCTCTGTGACCTGGCCCACTCGTGCCTGCCTCTCCTCTTCCACCTCTTTCTGTACCACAAAGGGGAAACACTTTCATTAAGCATACATTTTATAATGAAATCTGATGTTGTCTTTATTATATGCACTGTATACAGTAAGTAAAAAACTTAAAGTAGGATGCTTAAAAAAGCATAACACACCTCTTCCTCCTCTAGTCGCCGTAGTGCATCACTAATATACTTGACATGTTGTGTTGTCAGTGTTACCAGAGCCGTGTATCGCGTACGTAAATCCATAAACTAAGACACAGTAAATTGTGATTTTTAGCATTTGAAGTCAACATGAAAACTAATATAAATGTTATAAATATATTAAATTAATGTCATTTTTCAGCATTTACCTCCTGTGTGATGACATCTGATGAAGAGAGCATCCTCCTCCTTTTCACAGGAGACAATTGGGTTGATTCAACAAAAGCTCTGAACGTCATAAGCTGGAGTTCATAGTCCTAACACATAAAATAGAAGACATTGTATGGCAAGTGTTTATGTTTCCGTTTCTCCATTATGACTCACATAAGCAGTAGCTGACACTAGTCACTTTGACAGAGAGCTTACCTTAACAGAAGCACAGTACTGTTTAGAGTACGTCTGGCATTCATCCAGTTTGACCTGGTTCTGTTCTATCTCAGCCACCAAGGCCTACAGAAGAACAGATACTGAATCAAACACTGATCTGTTTAACAACACATTGAAGTACTCATCAATATAAGTGTCGCCTCTTACCGTTTGCTGTGCGAGCTGCTCTGACAAAGCTCTGCTGTCCGTCTGCTTGGGTTGCGTGTTCTCCTGTTTTTCGGTGGTCTCCTCTATCCAGCGAATGAGAGAGTTGTGGCCTTCTCTGTACTGCTGCAGCACCGAACCCAGCATCTCCAGATCAGCTTGCCTGTAGGACATTAAGCTTTGTGTTATAATCTGGAGTATTAAACTACAAATATTGGTAGTTTCAATTCTAAACAACTCACCGTGTCTCCATTTGCCTGCGCACTCCACTCCACCTCTCTTTGAGCTGTTGTGCTTTTTCCTGGTGGCGGTCCAGTTCAGGGCTACGGTCAGGGTGCAGTTGGTTGAGCTGGTTTCCAACTTCTTTAGCTTGCTGGACTTCTAAACTCAGACTCTTGAATATGTGATCCTGCTCCTCCAGCTCTGAATGCCATTTCTGCAATAGCGTGACATACAGAGTATAAATATATAATAATAAGTCGGCATTCCACTGACAAACAACAGACTAGAAGTTATTCATTTCCAGAGCTACGTTTAGTTTTCACATCTGATCTAAGCTTTGGGTATATTGAAATTGAACTTTTGCAACTGAACTTACAAACCTTTTGTGATGATGTTTTTGATGTAAAAATCTTGATAACATTATAAAGGGACCTCGGATCATGATCATGTCCAAAACAAAAAATGTACTATGCAGTCATTTGTTTGTGTTTATCTACAATGTTCATACTTCTATTCACTCACTTAACCTGAATAAGCATAAAATAATTGCTTTTTACACAACCATTTTGAAAGTTCAGTGCCACTGCCACTAGGAAGCAAAATGCAATTTTAGTGAATGACAAAGGTAGAGGAATAGCAGCTTAACAAAAACTCTGCGTCATGCATCTATTTATTTATTTATTTTTTTGAGGTAGCAAAATCTAATAAAATTAACAAATAAAACAAATAACTAATAAAAAAATGAATAAAAATGTTTTTGAATAAAACAAATATTGCCTTATAAGGATAATATCAAATGAATAAATTTTACTTTGTCGATTAGTTGGTTTGATTAAGATAATAGTCAAATGCTAGCTATGAATGTGTGAAGTCTGTGTCTCTCACATTTAATTGCTCTCCCAAGGCCTGGATTGCAGCAGTATCAGCGGGGACAATATCCTCTACACTTAGTCGACTCTCATACTTTTTCACTTGACTTTCTGCAGCCTGGAGGCTTCTCATCAACACATCAACCGTCTTCAATCTGGCAGATGCAGAGAAACAGACACTCAAATTATGGTTGTCCCTAAGGCTAAACAAGGCTTGATGACTAATTAGAGTACATGAATTGAGATGACTGTGTACTAACTTTTGCAGATAAACAGAGGAGAGGGAGTTGAGTTTCTCTATGTGCTCTACGGCCAGGTTGAGCTCAGAGCGGAGGACAGGCACACTGGAAGAGGTAGGTTTCTCCTCAAAGAACCTCACGCAGCGATGAGACACCTCTCCCAGATCTGACTGAAGACCTTTCAGATCCTGCTGCAGCTTCTGGAAAACCATTAAAATATTTTTCGGATTACATTTGTTATTTAAGACTATATGAAATATAAATAGCATTTGCAGCTTTTTATCCATGTCTGTTAAATTTAAAGTAATTCACAGTAATGTAAAAGTTGACTAAATGAACTGGCAAAAAAAAATAAAAAATGTTGAAATTAAATAAAAATTGAAATTTAAACAAATATGCACATTTATAGTACAATCTTTCTCTACTGCCAAAAAAATGACAAAAATATTGACGACTGAACTTGCATTCATAAATAGCCTATTAGTCATGATATATATATATATAACATAAAGTCATGATATACATATAATAAATAGTATAGTATAAATGTATATCAGCGCAACATATTTTAACAACTGAAAGAAAACCACAATTGTAAAAGCATTTAATGGGGTCACTGTTTTTATTGCTAACTAAAACTAAAACTTTTTTGGTAACTGAAATAAAAGATAAATATTAGATAACTGAAGCAACTAAAAGGAAATAAATTTAAGTTGAAGTACTAATGATTACCTAATTAAAATAAATGAATAAAAAAAGCACATAACAAAACTACATAAACTATCATTCAAATGAAAACTGATGACAAAATAAAACCTAACATTTAAACATTATACAATAGTCTATAAATAATACTACAACTATAAACAACATGATCACTGTCAGTAACACACACTGCAGTGTTCTGAATTTAATTTTAATATTATTTTTTTTAACAGTGTTTTCCATAAATGTAAGATACTATATAGAGTGCACTGTAGTGCAGATTTGAACTAATACACAGTTATTGCGGTGATTGACCAGTAGAGGGAGTAGTTGTGCTGATCACTGCTCACCTCTTGCTCTGCTATGTGAACTGCACTGTCTGCAGCATCTCCTGATACTGTGCTGGGGTGTGGAGTCTGCATGCCACGCATCAGTCTGCTCTCTGCATCCTCCAGATGGGACTTGATGCTCTGCAGCTCGGAGAGGTAAGCACGGGAGGCGACCTCATCCTTCTCCACTAAAAAAACAAAAAAAAAAAAAAAAAAAAACTTAGCACCATTTCATTTGCTTTCATAGCAAGTAATTAATACACACAGTAACATTTTACCTGTCTCCAAAGAGACCAGCAGTGTTTGGCAATGTTCACGGCAGTTCTCAGCTTCTCTCTCTAACTCACGCCGTTCAGTTGGCGTAAAAAGGGAGCTCTCGCGACTGTCTGTAAGGAAGTCGGACAAGTGGGTGTCAAGGTTGTCTAAAACCTGCTGCCTCTCTGCTGGAGCCTGTAAGCGCATCTAGAGAAAGAGACAAATGTTTATGATAAATCTCTGAGAGTGTTGTGATAAGAGAGTATATAGGAAAATTGGGGAAACTTTGTGGTACTAACTGTGTCCAGGCTCCAGGAGGCAATATTTTGTATGTCTTTTTGCAGGTAGTGCCAAGAGACCACGCTCTTCATGTTAACATGCAGCTGGTGCCACAGAGACATCACATTCTGGTACATCTGCTCCATTCTATAGAAAGAGAAGAAAAAAAAAATCTTACATATTTTGTAAAGTTGATTACACAATAAAAAAGACAATAAAATGTAATCACAATACAGAAGACATATTCCTGCTTGTGTATGAGATCCTAATTAACGTGTTTGCAGGAAACCTTTGAGGTTCTGTGTGCTGTACCTGCTGGCAGTGTCGATGGCCTCCTGATTAGGAGGAGGAATGGTGAAACACACAGATGGCACCATGGCCTCATTTCCTGTAGGACTGATGACCTTCCACTTAGTCCTCTGAGAGTTATCCTCCAGTACACACTCCTCTCCTTTGCTGATCGTGATCTAAGAAAGAGAGAAAGATGGAGAGACAGAAAAAGGGATGGAAAAAACATAACAGGTAAGGAAGTGAGGATTTAAAAAATTGAGCAAAAAAAGCAGAACTTGGTCAATGGTCAATGTTGATTAAAAAGTAAAGGGATTCAAAATATTAACCAAAGGATGAGGAATAAAATGTTAATGCTAATGGCCTTCATATGAGCTGAAATACATGAAATATGAATCTCATGGAATAATGCCTTACTGCACTAACATATCCTTACAACTAACCTGGCAAAAAAAAAAAAAAAATCAGAAGCAGTCATTTTTTTTAATTTTAATGTCAAATTGCAGTTGCTTTTTCAGCCTAATTTTGCCCAGGCTAACATGAAAGCTAAAGGCCACCAATAACCCTCAAGGGCAACATAAAATAAAAAGCAAGTAATTTAAGCATATTAAAAATCAAATAAAAAAAATGTGAGAGCACTTTCTAGTGTCCCACCTCAACTCTCGCCCTATCCCTTGCACACAGAGAACATTATGCTTCAAAATACATCACGCATTTGTAGGAAATTAAAACTAACAGAGGGTTACCACCTGCTTGTGACTGATAACTACAATATAAGTAAAATGGCATCGCAAGTCATCATGCAACATGCTCCCACCATGGAAAATACATGATTTATTGGGCTGGAAGAAGAACACCGAATTCACAATATTTATGTTTTTTTCACATTAACAATGTACAGGACGCCTTGTGTCCCTTGTGTGCAGGGCCAGGCCAGAGAGCAAAGGTCAGAGGAGGAGAACGGTCGGCAATAGTACCTGAGAGTTGGCCTTGCCCAGCCCAGCAGACACACATAAAGAGGAAGGGAGAAGGAAGGGAACAGAGAGAGAAAGACGGGGTAAATGGAGGGGAAAAAGGAAAAGGAGGAAAATTGGGGGAGGGCAGAGAAAAGGGGGATGGGACGGGGATAGGGAGGGAGAAAAAGATTACTTTTGGGCATTTAGCAGACCTCGTCTGACTTGAGATAATATGATCAGGAAAAGAAACAGGGCCACAGCTGGGAGAGTGAATGAGCGCTTATGAGTATTCTGCATTCAAATAAATATTCAATAAATGACAGCATCTCATTTTACCATTTAAATAGAGTATGTGATGTGTGAATAAAGAGTCTTATATTCAAATTGGCTTTAGATTAGATATGCTATAGCATATCTGTTCATTACGATATGCCACACCTCCCAGAATTCTTTGCTAACAGCTAAATGGGCTAACATAGGACAGATCTTCAGGATATAATTTGGTCAATGGCACCTTTTCTGATTATACTTGCCTTCACAGTTCCAGAGCGGTTTATGACTAAATATGTGTGGATGGCTAGTGATGTAAAAGCTAAAAGACTTTTTGTTCAGGTGGGGTAGGAGTGGGCTACAAACGTAAAACTCAGAAAAACTGAATTAGGATCACTTTCATTTTTGCAAACGTGATCTTAGCTCAGTTCTCAAGAGCAAAAACGATCAATGCAGGGTTGAGATGTGGTAAATTAAGGCAAAGCAAATTGTGATGGTGAGATTTCTGGAGCATGTTATACCTCTATTTGTCGGTAGTCACAGATGGCACGAATTGGTGTGGTGGTGCCCAGGTTACTATCTGCACTGCGTGGACGGAGCTGGACTACAGACTTGGCTCGGCCTACAAGGCTGGCCACTGTACTGCGGTATTCAATTAATTGTTCTTTCTCCTCCTGAAAAATAAAACATATATGAAAGTCAATCAAGCAGCCAAACAGATAGCAGCAGTAAAATATGAAGAGTAACTTGATATAATTAATTTATGCTGTGAGCAAGAGTCAGAATAAATATTGTTTAATAAACTCTTATTTCAATAAACATTTAAATGCATTAATCAGAATATTTCAAATCATTTGTTTTAATTCAGCCTCTGCATACTCAGAATTATTGTATTTTCTTGTTTGATCTTGCCCTGTGTCAAATAAACTTAATGTAAATGTGATTTCATGATGAAAAATATTAGTTTAATCTCACTATAATAAATTAATGACTTTTGAAATAGCTTTAAGAAAATTAAAGGCTATCACTGATATTCTTATTATTTGCTTAGCTTTCATTGCATTAAAATTAATGAGTATGTGGTATGACACTTCAATGAAAGGCTCATAAGGGACTCATTAGTTCCGACTTCGGGAAGCAGAGGCCGACAGGAAGAGCTAATAACATTACACTCACTGCAAGAATTTAACGTGATATTAAATTTGACTGCATATCAGCATAAGGTTAGAATTTATCAAAACCGCAGAGGCTTTTCAGAGCTACAAAGAGGGTGAAATTATGACAAACATGAAAAATACATTTGAGGGCTATCAATTGTTACTTAGCATATCTTGGCATTTTTTGAAAAACATTTAAAAAAAAATCATTCAGGGAGAGCAAGAAAAAATGGTTAAAGTTTATGTCTAAATATTTAAAATAAATAAAAATATGCCTAATTCTGAACAAACCCAAATAAATTTTAAATTTAATTAAATTAATTAAATTTAAATTTAAAATTTTTGATGATGCTTGTTTAATTATGAGCTAATGCAGCAATTCTAGAACATTTTCTTAATATGATGGCATGATTACTATTTTGTTTTTTAATGGAAAAAAACAAGCATTGAATTAGTCCCATTTTAATAGTAAAAAAATAGTAATAATTGTATTAAGTACAGTACATTTTTAAAATATAAAATTCAGCTGTGTGAATAATAGTCAATGCTGGTGGATAACTAGGAATTAGTGTTATTTTTACTAATTAATTTACTTAAAAATAAAATGAAATAATAATAATAAAGAAGACAATTCATCTCGGCTTCGAGCTAATTTGTAACTGCACTCATTCCCTTATTGAACTCCAATGCACTTGTGCCAGACTGGGTCTCTCTTCCGTATGGCCAGAGAGGATATGCCCATCGCTCTGCCTGCTCTTGTGCAACTCCTCTCTCATAGTGCCATCTGTCACATGTGAGGACACTCTCCACCTCATGTGCACTCACTGTGCTCAAAAAGTCACATTCCTTAACGAAGTATAAAGCATAAAATTTCCTACGACCAGTGCTATTTCAGCATATTATATTTTTAATGATTGAATACAAATTCAGAATATGTAAAATATGTTTAAAGTTTTTTTTTTTTTTTTAATAAGAAGAAAGACCCACCATGGAGTCCTGCAGCAGGTCTTCCAGTCTACCGAGTCTACTGTTTTT
Source organism: Enteromius mattozi (assembly GCA_032359235.1). Lineage (NCBI taxonomy): Eukaryota > Metazoa > Chordata > Actinopteri > Cypriniformes > Cyprinidae > Enteromius > Enteromius mattozi. Next base: position 8,200,090 of record JAUMHE010000072.1, read on the forward strand.
ATCACAGGTGTACTGTCTCTTAATGGTGTCTTGTAGTTGACGTAGATAGCTTTCACAGTCCCGTGCATCACTCGTAAACTATAAAATAAAGCATGTCATTAAAACCCATGTTAAAAATGTCACTTTGAATGCTATTCTATTGAAAAGCTTGACTTAGTACCTGGAAATAGGCAGTGTTGTCCTTGAGATGCTGCTCTACACATATGCAAAGCTCTTTGATCCACTGCCACTGCGTCTGCAGGGCAGCACTGTAGGCCTGTGATCATAGGGGGTCAAGAGGTCACGACTGAGTTCCAAATCTGATAACAAACTATGGCTGTTTTTATACTGGCACAAAACATGAGATGCAATTATTTTTGCATCTGATCTGGGGCATTTCAGAATGTGGATAGATATACAATATCTCCTTTTGGTTAATTAATTGAAATCTATTAAATAAATATCACCTTGGTGCTAATTTTTTTTAATAAAGAATGTACTAATGAACTGTAGATAAAACAGCAAATGAAAATGAACATTATTTTCTGCAAAACCATGACAGCTTTGTCCACGCTGGTAAATAATAATGGCCACTCGACATGTATTATATAAATCATTTTAATAGCACAGCCATTCAAAACCCAAGGGTCTTCCATGTGCTTAGTAAAGCAATCGCTGACAATCTTTTAGTCTGGAATTAATGTAAACAGATATCAGATACCAGTTGTGTCAGAAGTTAATGTAAATATGTGGGCCAAAAAAAACGGATATGGTCAAAAGATCGGATCTGCGCATTAAGTCCTGTAGTGTAAACATGCTGCCTATTTTTACTGAGGACAGTAAGTGAAAATTGTTCATACTGGTCAACAGCTCACCTCTACTGTTTGTTTGGCTGGGTGGTTCTCTTGACATAGGCGATCAGCTGTCTCCTGGAGAGAGCGCATCACTTCCTGTTTTTCCTCAAGCTCTGACCTCATATCCTGAAAGAAAGTAAGGAGAATTTGAGATATTGCTCAAATCCAGAATGACATAATGTCCAACTGAGACTACATTTAGGTGAGAATGGAAGGAAAAATCACCTAACATAATTTGTTAATGCATTTTATTGATCTTATTGGGTAAGATTAATGAAATCCATTAGAAAATCCAATCAACAACCAATGCCTAGAACCAAATATTGCTCTACATTTATTGTTTTTTGATAATCCATTAAACTCTTTTGTACATCAAAAGCCAAAAAACATCTCTAAATCAGTAAAGGAACATGTAGTGGCCGGAGGTATTGTGTCTTTCTACAAATGGAGTCTTACAGCATATTGCTCTCTTTTGGCAGCCATGTTGGTGTTGCTGTCGCTCCAGTCGAAGGCCAGCTCCTCCTCCTCCCTCTCATTGAGCCAGATCAGCTCCTCAGTGCACTGGGACACAAAAGCTCGAAGGCTCTCTAGGCAACGCAGTCGCCATGACGAATGTTCCTGCAACAACACAAAACGACATTCATAAAATTGGCCATATGACACGGGCAACCACTCAGTCTGATGCTTTTGCAGAGGTAAGCAAAGCACCCTTGGCGAATTGGCCTCACAGGTCTTTTGAACAATTGCAGGTTTTCATAGAAAATTGATTCGGTTAAATTAAGGAGACATGTGTGGGTGTGGATTTATTGTCAAGAGCAGGTGTTTTACAGCACTTTTATGCATGTCACACTCAAGCATTCAGTATTCTGCTTTTGTAAGGACACACTCTGTCACACCCTGATGAGATTAGAGAACAGTAATATCCATAATGCACTGTATAATGAACTCAAATACACTGACATATGCCTGCTTATCATAATACTAAAGCTGAAAAACTCACCAGCAGTTTGCAATACTGGTTCTCCAGCGTGGATAGAGTCTCAGAGTAACTGCTACGTAAATTGGGCAAAACCCTTGACTGGGGGAAGAGAGAACATGAAAAATCAATTATTGCTTATGCAAAAGCGTGCAGTATAGCTCTTGGAGTCTATTCATATCAGATCTAATTTTGGACCCTGCATACAACCATTCATGAGCTTTAATCAGACCTAAATATTTTTGTAAGAGTCACAAATTGCATTGCATTCCTGAGACTACGTCAGAATTTAGTGTGTGATTAAAAGGATGTGTGTTAGTTCATGTACCTCATAGTTTCGAGCCTCTTTGAGGCTATTGAGAAGATCTTCCACTGCTGTGTGAATGATGTGGTGGTCTTGAAGGTGCTGTTCTACGGATGGCAGATCAGAACCCCACTCGGCTCGCTCCAGCAGGTCCTGCGTCTCTTCCACCCACCCCAGCAGCTCATAGATGAAGCGCAGACTGCCTTCGTCCTCAGATGAAGACATGGCTACCAGATCAGCACGAGACATTGGATGTCTGAGCAGGGATGCCGCAGCACCTACTGCACCCAGAAGCGTCTGTGCTCCCAGTGTAGCCAGACCGCCTGAGGAACCCCTCTGACCCGCATGCTCTCCCAGCAGACCCCCTGTGGAGAAATGACCCTTCCTGTACACACTGGCACACTGCAGGCGCAAAGAGACCAGCTCCTCCTGCAGACATGACACCCTACAAGAAAGAAAAGACCTCAGGATCACAAATGAAAAACAAAGATTGCTGTTTCCACAAAAAATAATAAGCAGCATAACTGTTTTCAACATAATAATTATAAATATTTCTTGAGCACCAAATCAGCCTATTAGAATGATTTCTGACGGATCATATAACACTAAAGACTGGACTAATTGCTGCTGAATATTTAGGAATAAATTCACTGTAATAAAGTAGAAAAATAATATGAATAATAATTCACAATATGTTTTAATGTATTTTTGATTATTTAAATACAACTATGGTCAACATTCTTAAAAATGTATATATAGTCAAGCCAAAAATTATTCAGACACAAGATATAATTTGTGATATTTTTTTACTAGTGGGTGCACGACACTATAGTACATTTATGTTATTGAGGATGCCAAAATAAAGTAAATTGTGACGTATTATACCCAAAGATTCTTTATACAGTGGACTACCAGTAAAATTGATAAAAAAAAATTTGCCATACAAATAATTGTAAATATTACATTTTTAAATAACTGTCAGCAAGAATGAAATCATAGCCATTACTGCCTCTAATTCCACTCTGTGGTCTGCTTTTCACAAACATTTTTTTCTTTTTTGTCCCTCTTACCTGAAAGCCAGCTGCTCCACTTGGTAGTACTTTTCATTTCTGAGGACCTGCAGGTCATCATGAAGCATTCTGACTAAATCCTCACTGTCCTGCAGATACATCCCCAATTCATTCTCACACCGTACCGGCTGCTCATTCTCTAGCTGAGACATGTCCTGGGGAAAAACAGAAGACAATGAAAACATTTCTGAATGGTAAATATCCAAGCAAGGTCACACTTTTAAGATCCAATTCTTGCCATTAACAAACCATTAACTACAACTTTTGTAGTATTGAGTAGAATTAGGGTTGTAGAATATGTGCTTTATAAACACTAATAAATATATGTTAATACCATGCATGCTAATAAGCAACTAGTTATTAGTGAGAATTGGTCCCTATTCTAAAGTGTTAACCAAACCTTCATTAGGGATTATTCTAAAGCAGCACTCCCTGTATCCTTCATGGTAATGCTAATCTATTTCGGTTTTATTAAATACTGAAATAGCACTTAACATCAAACTCTACTCCCTTACTTACAGCCTGCAAAGTGTTCTTTGCCAACGTGAGTTTCTCCTCACACTCTAGTGCCGTCTTCTGGATCTTATTGGCCTTCTTTAGGAGTTCCTCCAACCTAAGAACAAAGTTACATACAAATGACACATCACAAAAACATTTCAAAGAGCTAGAATTCTAAATACAGCAATCGTCTGTTTTAGACGTGGACCCACTAACCTCTCCACAGCAGGCCTCAGTGCTTTCTCTCTCTCCAACATCTCCAGGATCAGTTTTCCCCATTCCTCCTCCAGATCATTAGGGTGTAGCCCTTGAGGCAGCTTAATGCGCCCGAACTCTATCCACGCCTAAACAACATCCACAAACATCAATCATTTTAACATGAAAAGAAGCCTTCCTGGTGTTTTCTGTGTGTGTGTGTGTGTGCATGCTCGCTCTCTTTATACTGTCAGTCTTCCACCTCTCCCACATGGTAGCGTTGTGCTCTACATTAGCCTGAATCTGTTAATGTGCAGCTCCACTGTGCCTCTTGTAAATCGTGTCGCCTGCATTTAGCTGCAGAATCAAGGTCAGCCTCAATCTCTCTCTGTCATTCTCTTTTTATCTTCGTAACAGTCTATCTCACCTCTAGAAGCTTGTAAAGGTGCTCAATGTGGCTCTTCTCTCTCTCCTTCGCAGGGATTTCTGTTTCTTTGAAGTGGACATATTCATTGTAAAGTGCCTGGGAAAGACAACACTTTTGGTAAACTGCCAAGTAAAGGACACGTCAACTCATAATTAGCAATTTAAGGCATAGCAGTTTTGTTTTCTCGACACAATGGCTGTTTAAATGAATATGCTGCCTTGTAAAAAAACTTTTTTATGGCATTATCGTTCACAAAAAAACAATACTAGAATGGATAGCAATAAATAATAATGTATTTTAAATAAACATTTTATTCAACACTGAAAAGTACTGGATTATTTTAGCCAATATTTGTGTGTGCTGTGTATTTTGTTAATAAGGATACTGTTCTGTTAGCTTAGCAACATGCTAACATCAAACTTGTGAGTCCGTATTTGTGGCATATGGATGTGCAAATCAGTCACCAAAGCTGTATTTATTTGATCAAAAATATAGTAAAAACAGTCACATCCTTAAATATTATTACAGTTACACTCAGCTTCTCCTTCCCTCACGTTTCTTACCTTGAGTTCCACAGGATTGTGGGGGAAGCTCCTGTTGGCCATGATGGCCATGTGTTGCCTGGTCCACTGCAGCAGAGAAGAGAAGCCAGACTGGTACTCTGTCCATCGCTGGTCAACCTCCTGAACAACAGAAGCCATATGAGAGAAAACAAGGAAAGAGAATGAAAGACAAATTACATTAAGTACATTAGAGAAGATTGTTTGGCCTGAAGAGAGTGAGTGCATTGTGAAGTGAGCATACATGAGCTGCAATGCCTTCTCCACCCTCTGGGATCTTGGGGAAAGCATCGTAGATGGAGGAGACGTACGTGATGACAGATTTCTCATCTGGCGACGGCACATCAACATCTGATGTAGAAAGAGAATAAAAAGTCTGAGCGAATGATGATCTAAGACAAATGGAGTCACATATAATAACTCCTGTATGTAGAATGGATGAAAACTAAAGACAACACCAATGTTACCTTCAGCATCTAGAAGTCGCGTTACACCTAACGACTCTGCAATCTCAAAGGCCTGTTCCAGGTTCTCACGGTTACTCTGTTGCGCAACCACTTTCATGTCAATCAGGTCCGGCCTAAAAATCACAATGCCATGAGATCATAAGAACATGCCCTAATGTCCATCCTTTTAAGCTGGGCATTCATTATGCTTTAATGTGTGTTTGTGTATGAACCTGTATCTGTGCAGAAGAGCGTTGAACAAGTGTCCATCGCTCCAGCTGGAGGAGAAATTGGCACAACGGAGACCGGGGTAGCCCTCTGTTGCCTGTTGACTCCATATTAGCAGCTTCTCTTTCGCCGTGAGGTCTCCTGACTCACCGCTCACATAGATCTCAGAAATCTGGTGAATAGAAAGAGCTTATATTTTATCTGCACTTCATGGTTTGTATGTAAAGGGGAACTGATGTCATACTTCCATTAAAAAGTTTGAGCATTGCTAGTTTACAAATGTATATTTGTAGGGGTAGCCACTGTAGGCCACAACCAGGACATGGACCTTTCACTTATCTTTTTCCTCTACTTTCACTCGCTCTTCCTTTTGACAAAGGGAGTCAGTATCCGCAGTATCTGTCTGTGCCAGGCTCTAATCTGTATTCCTTTGTCATTCCTCTCATATGCTGCTCTTCACATCCCTGACTGCTTCTTTTCTTGCCTAGCTAGCAAAGAACACTTTAAATTCTGGCATGAATGCAGACAGTTCTGGGAGTATAGACACACATAAGAGTAAATCAATCTTTACAAAGTCAATGCAGGCCAAGATTAGCTTGAGCAAATTTGGTGGCATACAGAAACAGAACAGTAACTATCCTAGCCTGAGCCTCTTACTCTAAAGATGATTAGAAGGTAAGGTCAGGCAGATTTCTAACGCTAGTCCAATCATCCAGGCTCTGAGCCATAAAAATGCACCCAAACATTGTCTCTTCTTTTGGTATCACCATCGAACACGTTTTCAAGACAAGAACATTTGAGTTAAGTCAGTCTCAAGATGAACCTTCCATGACAGCAGAGATAAATCTGGGTTTGACGACAAGCTGTGTAAGTCATAAAAACAGAGGACAGGTCATACTGTGACACGCTGGTATTTCCATTAGAGTGCAGATGACTGAGTATGTGACCTTATAATAGAGTAAGGACAGTCCTGCTTTGTGATGAGCTGCATCCCTCAAATAGTCTAATTACATCATAGTTAACACTGAGCACGCAACCGGCAGATGAACACGCATCAATGTGCACTGTGAGAATTTAAAGTAGTGTATAAAGTACAGTGAAGAAAGTGCTAGAATCAGCAATGTAAAAGGGCATTTGATGATGAAACAATAGTTATATATATGAGAAATCCAACAAAAATTACAAATAAAATAACATAGAACAGCACATCATATGTAATACTGTATAACATAGAATAAAGACAAAAATAAATAAAATAAAATAAAAAATCTAAATCAGCAAATCAACCAGATCAACACATTTAAAAATATATACAAAGTTTTTGTAACCGATAAGGTGCTTGCTGCTCAAAATTCAAATACTTTGTTAGTGCTTGCTTTAGCATTTGCAGCATGCTTCAGAAAACCTCCACCATCCCCAGCACCACCTGTAGAGATCTTCTACAGGGTAATTTAATTTATCTTATATATGGGTTTTTTTTTCATACATGTTATGTGCAGCAGAATTATTTCCAACATGCTCACAGCAGCATGTCTGTGCATTGTATTAGCAGTAGTAGGTTTAGGTACTTGCTACATGCAGGGGGAAAAAAACCCATTAACATTCCCATCTATATTAACATGCTAAACTATCCAGTTGTCATGACAGAAAAAAATACAATGTCATACTGTACGGAAGACAGTTTTTTATATGGTGAGAGATCATTAAGACTGCATTTAAACACAACACTGACATTTTGATGTGCATTTCTGGGTGTGTGCATGTTGGTTTCAGTTTCCACATTTATGCTGCATTTCTGGTACACTGGCAGGAAAATAGCTAGGTAGACATCACTGAAACAGCATGCACAGTCATGATTTTAGTATGCTTAATATTGAGAATTTAATAAACCATGTGCGGCTAGCACACTGCTGTTAATGTCTATAACGAGGCCATAAAATCCCTCTCCACCAGCCACAATTCTTAAGTGTGCAGGTGGAGCACTAGGCAAGGGAGGGCAGGCAACAGACACAAATCACACTGGTGCAGAGAGAGCAAAGATGAACAGCTGACAAAATGTCTGTGAACATCATTTGTGATTGTGTTTTTGGCACTGCCAGACAGTTTCACACGAATACAGAACCTATAGCATCAGGAATGACAGGAAAGAGTGGGTGGTACGAGCGAAGGGAAATAATAAGGAACGGAGAAAAGGAGGCAGACAGTGAGAGATGGTCTGGGCAGTACTGATTAGGCTCCTGGGAGAGGTTCAGGAAGAATTTGCTGTTTTCTATGCACAGCTGATTGGCTGAGAGAAAAAAGCCACATGAGAGATTGTAGTGTAGAAATAGAATAAAGTGCAAAACACACAAATACCTATACCCCCTATCCACACCCAAGCCTTGTCAGCTTTAATCTTTACCCTTTTATGCTATGAAAGAGCTTTAGGTAGACAGAGAGAAAAGAATCTGACCTGGGTGGAAGGCTGAGCCGGTATATCTTGGGGGGAGATGGGACTCTCAAGCACAGAAGAATCAAGCACTTCAGAGGAGCTCCCCCAGTCAGTCTGAACAGCACCTCCTGTCTCGGGCGAGGTGAGAGGCACATCGCTAGCATAACCTGAAGACTGAAGGTCTTGTGGTGGGGGGCCAACGCCTTCAGCTACTTGAGCAGAGTTGTCCAATAGGAAGTCCTTCCCTTTTTTTTCCCGAGCTGCAGCTGTTGCTGGTTTGGCAAAGTCGTTCTTCCCGGGTGGTCGCCCTTGAGTTGCGGACACTTGTATTTTCGTAATGCCTCCAGTAACAGGAGATGCAGCTGGAAGTTCAGAATGGACCTCAAGTTTTTTGTCACGCCAGACGGGCGACCCATAGTCCCTTGGATACACAGTTCGGACCACACAAAGTTGCCCTCCAAACTCACGAATGTGAACAACTCCCTTCTTCTCGCTTTCTGAGGGCTCACCGAACATCAGTTCACTTTGCCCATGTACATCTTCTCCTTCCTTCTCTATTTCCAGGTCACCACGTTTGGAGCGTAAAAGACATGGTCTCTCTAACACCCCCTGAACTCGCTCTCGAACCTTACAGACTCTTCCTCCTCCAGGAGTTGTGTTGCCTTGCTCCAATTCAGCATGAGACTCTTCGCTGAGTCCCTCTGCCTCAAACTGGCGAAGTGCCCCCAGCCAAGCTGGACTGGGATCTGGGGAAAGAATGGCCATCTTGCTGCCCCGCAATGTCCCTGTGCTTCCAAATATTGGGGCCATTCCAGGAACAAGGACAACATTGGTGGGCGTTTCAGTTTCTGTAGTTATTTGTCCAGATACCAATTTGGCTGAATCAGGGGCTCTTGTTGTAGACTCCTCAGTAACATCAATGCTTCCACTCTCCTTCTCTTCAAGGACACGGCTTCTCTTGTCCTCCCCTTCAGCACCTTTTAACTTCTGTTTGGCCTTTCGTTTTCGCCTGAAGCGTAGTTTTCTTTTGGGTGATAGTGGTGCAGCACCACCTGTTCCAGCATCCCTGGGTTGTTTCACACAACCAAGGGAGCTCCCCATATCTCATAGAGACAGAGTAAATAAATATGAGGCAAAAGAAAATAAAGTGATGTGCACAATGGGAGGCTGAGGCTGGTAAGGTAAATTAAAATGTTAAGTTAATGACTCATCTGGTGTGAAAAATCACGACAAGAAATATTATCCATGACAACAGGTTTGGTACAGGGTAAGGTTCTCCCAGGACATCATATCTCAACTTGGACAGGAGTAATATTTCCTGTTGCTCGGTCTTCTCTTTCTGTTGTTCAGATAATGTTGTAGTTAACCTAAACCAAGTATCACTTTAGGTCCCAGTAAGCCTCTTGGACATGATGCTGAATATAGGTTACTGTCCTTTATAAAATATTAAAATCCTACGGCAAGGCATTTGATGTTTTTTTCACTCCCTGGTGATGCAGAGATGATGCAGCGCTGACTGAAGAAAAACTGGTGCCTTTTAGCCCATTTCACAAGCTATGTGTAAAATAGCAGGCCATTTGTCACGTTACTCAAAGACACGCTATTATAAAAGCCACTGTAGAAATTCCTCAAGGTGAGAACGACGATAAAACTGCACTGCAGACATACAAAGACATACTCATCTGAGCACACATGCACATGCTCAATAACTCTGCATCAGGATGCATCATTAGGATGCACTAATCGTCAACTTGCATGCAACTAAAAACTGGATAAAACCATGTCTGAACATGCATTAACGTGTGTACAGTAAGATGTCTAAAAACACCTGCTTCTCTGAATATATTTAACATACATTATTGATCACTGCACTCTGTAGTGCTAACATCACATAGGCAAGGTAATGCATAAAGTCCTGTGGGAAAGCTTCCAGTATAGCTGTGTAACAGGTCCCAGATCAGCCGGTAATAGACGAATGAGCAGAGTCAGGCAGCTCATCTACAATTTAGTCACAATCCATCAGAGCTTAACATCTTTTGTTCCCATCATCACCCAAGCATAACCAGCCATGTAAGATGATGTTTGGTCTTCACACCTGTAGCTATGACTGTTTCACGTCCCAGGCATGCAAACTCCATTAAAACAAGTCTTCAGACATTGAAGAGAAAGGAGGGGAGGGGCTAGGTACTAAGCGTCTCGCCACTGCTGCCACGGGAACTGGCATCCCATGCACTGACGCCAGCACATTCAAGTCAATAAAGAGGACGGTGACTATCATGAGTGAAGACCTCACCTTCAGCCAGCACAATTCAACAACCACTTTCCCCCTGCTGACATTGCTGGTTATAGATGTGGTTTAGCACATAATCCAGTCTCATATATCAAGTAGACACGGTCTCAAGCCATCCTGTCTTCCTTGTTCCACCACTAAGCAGTGTACGTCCCCAGGTTTGGGTGAGCCAAAGAGAGAAAGAGTGATAACTGACAAGGTGCCGCTCCCTGATACTGTCGGCTTCTCTGGCTGAGGAATCTAATTAGAACGCCGCCAGGATAGGGCTGGGCTGGGCAGTTGAACCATGGCTAGAAGAGGAAAGGAGGGAAATCCAGAGGAGCTGCACTGCTGGCCTCGGAGAAGAGTGGTTGCCCCAGTATTGAAAAAAGCGTAGCTCCATCAGTCAAGCATGGCGAAATTGATCCGATTGATACGGTGCTCTCCTTTGCACAACCCGGGTACAAATTAAAATGTGAGACTTACATGTGTGTGCCTGCAGGGTTCAGCAATCCCGGTGCTGAGATTGAAAGCATATGTGTCGCTGTATATGTGGTGTGCTTCAAGAGGCCTGCAGGGGAGAGAGGAAGCCAGGGGCTCCAGTAATAGCAGGTTGCATGTGTCCTCTTCTCAGTTGCTGGGTAGCTCCTCTGCTCTCACTGATAGGCACCAGCGGAAAAAAGAGCTGCATCTCTAGTCTGCTGCAGCCTCACAGAATACGCTGCTGCTGCTTTAGCTTCCTCCTCCTCCCTCTCTCCCTCCTCCTATCCACATGCTCATCCCTCCCTCCCTCCCTGCTCTGATGCCTGGTGAGCTCAGAGCTCAACACACACACGCACATGCGTACCAATCTAATTGGTTGGCTTCAAGAAAGGAATGAACCTGAAATTTTAATTGTTGCCGCTCAACATACAAGTCACTGCACAGCTGATATCATTACCTCTCCTCTGTTACATATATACATTAATACATATTAGCACACCAACCATAAAATAAACAAGGAACAAAGCAGGATTAATGGATTTATCCCTAATTGGTCTAAAAAATGCAATCGACCTGTAAAGAGTAAAGATTTTGCTTCACATTAGTTAAATTCTGATCAAATTTTGCTGAATGTTGGGTCAAAATTGCACATTTGCATAATTGATTCAACCCAATGCTTAATTCACATCGGGAAATTGATTATATGGATTCCTGTTGAAATTACAGGATTGTGGCAGGGGAAAATTGGCAAATAACAGTAAATGTGACCACACCTTAAGTGGCTGTAGACTTGAGGATTAAGATATCCCTCTTCTATAGACATTCCTACAAAAAATACAGCACTGTGATGATATTTAGTCATGTGATCAGAAGCTGCATACATGAGCAGGATTGCAAAGAAGGGTGATGAATTAACAAGCAATAAATCAAATCAGAACCGTGATACCGTGATAATCAGCCAGCTGAGCCCACTTTTTTTAACCAACCTAATTGTCATGCATCCAGAGACTTATGTACTGTAACCGAGATGAGGTAAATTTCTGTTTACTGACAGAGACCAGCACCTATCAGCTTTATCCTGCCGATAGAGAGCATACAATTTCAGCACGCTGCAATTTTAGCCAAACAACACAGCTCGCCAGACAACCACACCTTTAATGTGACTAACATAATAGCCAATCACAACAGTTGTTTTTGTGACAGAGACAGCTGGAGCAAATTCAGAATAGGACTAACACACTGAAGCTTGATTGGTATTTTCCCACAGGATCCTAAACTTAGACAAAAATATATGAGGTCAATATATACAAAACACAATTCCGAAAGGCTGCTGTTAGCCTAAATTACAGCAGTGGTTTCTAAACAGAGGGAGGTGTCCCAGATTGAGTGTGGGGGAGGTTGGATAGCTAGTCTCTCTTGGCTGTCTGAAGTGAAAGTACAGTATGCATCAAAATGGCACTTAGAGGAGTGGTTTTGAATGCTTCTATTGACAAAGAGCAACTGTTCCTAATGGCTCCTAATGTGTCTTTGCTGAAATGATTAAATTGGATGGTATTGCTTTAAATGAGTCATGCTATACTATATGAGGCTATAGTGATTTTGGCTACAACTTGTTCATGACAACAATAACATTCATTATGCATTTCTATAGTAGTCTTCCATCACACCTTTTACTTCTCCTTCAAACATATTTTTGGTTGACAGAAAATAAAGCTTATGTTGAAATGTTGTTCAGCCAAAGCAAATTCTTCATATTGGCATTGGCATGCTCTGCTTTGTATAATGTTGTCTCGTTTCCATTGTTTCATAATTAATCAAGTATTGCAATTAAGCATGCAATTGTTTTTTCTCTCCTCGGTTCAAATGTTTTAGTTTTGTCCCAGAGATGCAACAAGTAGTTTACAAGTACTTATTTGTGTGCCAGTGTCCTGCTCTGTTCTAAACTAATTACTGCAATTTGTCTAGATAATTGATAGTTTGTTTCAAATCTCTGCTCTCTAGTTATTGTAAAAATATATTGGACGCAAAAATATCAGATTCAAGCACTGTGGGGCAAAGTGGTTTCATTTCTAAAGCACTATTTCTTAGTTTAATATTTTTCTGAAGCTTTTCTGTTTTGTTTTGTTTTAAATTGATATGCTATTTCATGAGGCCTATGCTTCCTCTACACTTTTCTGCTGAATCATGCTGATTAAAAAAGGCTTTGGGGTCATACTAAACACAATCACCTTGGCAACCAGCTGCATGTGACATCTTGTGATGTAACCACTCTGTTGATAATAACAGTGTCATCTGCTGGACGATCCTAGGAAGTGCAGCTCATATTCAGTACATGATAACTATGTTTTTTTAAGGACATATAATAAAACTTAATTATAAGCCTTCTGCACAAATTTGCATCAAAAATGAACTTAACTGGTCATGTGTTTATTGTAGTACATAATTAAAATGGTCTAAACAATCTGCTAGTATTCCATTCTGGAGCTAGGAAGAAAATATCTTACCATGCAGCCTATTTAAATTGCCTTTATAAATGGGACATTTCAAATCTACCAACCAGCAGCGCAGTACCAAACCAACAGACCTTATTTCTCTAACTTGACCCATAAGTATAGAAAATTGAAGGCCATTTCACAAATATGCTCGGCAGGGCTCATTTCCGCAGATTTTTGTTTCTTTATCAGCATGCAGGCTGACAGTGCCTGTCTAGAAAGTATGTCTTTCTGCAAAACAGGCAGACTGCCAGGTGTTTTCTATTGAAGCCCCATATAAACCATTCCTTGAGCGTATTCAGAGTCTGAGATTAGGACTGTACTCTATCCATCACATTCTCCCTTTGCACCATCCCCTTGAACTCATATTCTTTCCACAGGCAAAACCCTTATCGCTCAAACTGACAGTTGCGGACATGAAAGGCTGGTATAAACAGCCGCTATTAGCATTAAGCAGAGTCACCTCTAACTCAGCCATGTTGTGTTAAACATTACATATTCAAGTATGACACAGCTGTGACTAACGTGAACTTACCTGGAAGTGAAGGATGATGGTCCAGATCAGTCCTAGTGTCAGCTTTGGGTTCCCATCTGTGATGTCATCATTGCGTATGTTCACTAATTTGACCTGCATTTAAAAAAAAAAAAAAAAAAAAAGACTCATTAGTGGAAAATATCTGAATGAGTTAAAAGGTACAATAGGGTGTAAAGGTGTTAAAAAACTGATTGCCAATAAAAGACCATGCCTAGGGACTGTGGAAACCGACGATGTAATGTAATTTCAGGACAGCTTTAGCATTTGCTGTCCTCTTGCACTTACAGCTGTCAGAATATATGTACTGTGCTTTGGGAGAAGGGCGCTGGTTGGCATTTTGTCTGTTTTAGGGACCCTGGGCTGGGGTGACAACAGAGAGGGGATTGGACAGACTTGCATGGGGCAGAACACATCTATCAACTCCAGGTCATGTTATCTCAGAGCCATGTTGCCAAATGAAGCACAATGAGACTGAGGACACAGACGTCCCAAGCTTTCATCTTGTATTCACTTTCCCTAAATGTGCCTTAGTACATTAGTGAGGGTAACTAGCCTAAACACTAAAGGGGACACGTCCTTCCCAATATTCAGAGGAGTAGCTGATTAATGAGACTTCTTTCAGCTCTCTCTGGTTTTACCCCACCCAATCTTGAATATTTGGTCACATCCTTGTATTTATAAACAAACTGCTGACAATCTGTAAAAAGCAACTTTGAGGGTGAGAAAGTGTCATTTAAGATATTCATACCTGTCTCTGTTTAAGGAAGTCCAAGGCGATCTGCACATTCTGGAGTCGGTGAAATCGCATGCGACCCTTTTCCCTGGGCTATTGAAGAGAGTGGGAGAGAAAACAGAGAGGGAGAGAATGCAGATGAGTGCACTGATAATCTGAGCAAATTGAAGGTCTGTGTGAAAACAGGACAGCTTCATTAACACAAGCCTGAAAGCAGCAAAAGCAGCACACTGCAAAATAACACAAGACCCTCACAAGACTGTCAGTAATTAATAATCCAGTGAAGATCAAGAGTTACAGGGAATATTTAGCATACTGCGAAGATGTCACCGTTAGCAAACCATTCAAACAGTAAAGGTATACAATTATTGTATTTCACACACTTTGTCTCGTTTGCTAATATCTGTCTAGTAGTGGGAGACCAATAGCAATATCTAGAGTACAGGGCAGTGGATGGCCGATATATAATGTCAATACACTACCATCCAAAAGTTCAGGGTTGGTAAGATTATTAATGTTTTTTAAATGTTTTTAAAGTAAATAAGTTATGCTCAATAAGGCTGACCCTGGACCACAAAAGCACAAGTGTAATTTTTTTTAAACATCTGAAAAAAGGTAAATAAATAAACTTTCCATAGATGTATGGTTCGTTAGGAAAGGATATTTAGCTGAGATAAAACTATGGAATCTGAGGGTGTAAAAAATCTAAATATTGAGAAAAAAAGCTGTACAAATGAAGGGTTTTATATTTAACTTTAGAAATTTATAAATTATCTTCATGGAACATGATCTTTACTTAATACCCTAATGATTTTTGGCATCGATAATTTTGGCCCTTAAATTGTATATTTGCCAATTTCTATAAATATACCTCAGTGACTTAAGACTGGTTTTGTGGTCCAGGGTCACATAAATATAGTAAAAAAGTAATATTATTACAATTTAAAATAACTGTTTACCTAAAATAAATAATTTTTTCGGAATACTTATAAAAATAAAAATAAAATAGTTTAAGGAATTAAAAAAAAAAAATCTTACTGGCCACAAACCTTTGAACTTTAAGTCTATATAATAATTTAACAGTAGGAAATAAGATTTAAAATAAATAAATAAATAAATAAAATTTCTATCGACTGACAAGAAGGGTCAAATCTATTGAATCAGCCAGACATGGCCAATAATCAAAATGGCAGAATATCATCCAATTAACTGGCCTGTCCAATTTATCGGTCTATCACTACTCTCTACTGAGGTCACGTAGCACACTTGCACACTCTTACATGCAAAGCATGCTCACTATCAGCCACAAGTGCAGCAGGGTGTACAGCAAACCTGCAAACAGGTGACCAGAAAAACCCAGAATAGGACAGACGTGTCAAAGTCATCAGGTTCAATGTGAGTATATGAAATGTGTACACAAGGCGAGGTCTCTCAAACACTTATACGTAATAAATCAGATTTTGTGCGTCATCATGAATTATGCATCGGTGCATTAGACATTCCCCTCTGCATATTCACGAAATTGACCTGTCCTTTGAGTCCACGCCATGCAGTGTACAGAGCTGACTGTGTTCATTTCAATAAGGGGGGGGGGGGTCACACATACTCCCTGAGCTCCATCCTCCTCATCCTCCCCACCCAGCAGGATGAGTGGGGGTGTGCGTGACACAGACGTTCTCCGCAGAGTCGACGCGCCCTTGTGCTGATGACATCATCATAGAGAGGGTCACAGAGAAAGGATGAAGACAGAAACAACATTGAAAGAATGATATATGTTTATAAAAAAATCTAAAGATAGAAGAAGAGAGTGAAAAAAAAAAACCAAAACAAAAAAAGCAAACCCAAAACCAAAACAAGTATAATACCATAAATATAAATCATAAAAAAGATGAGGTAAAAGAAAGGAATGAAGATGGAGTGAGAAAGTGATCGTAAAGGGCAGGTGGTGTGTCAGCAGTCTGTCTCTGTTAATCCACTCATCATTCAGTCTGACCCAGTGCATCATGGTCCCCAGCCATCAGAGTGGGCAAGATTGAGTGCAGAAATAATGTACTAATGCAGATGTCATTACAACACATTGCAGTACATGTCATGCTCAGCTATTTCTCTGCAGCATGGCCTGTATCTGCATTCGGCAACATCAGCAACAAGCCAGGACACAGCTTAACCCCCAGGTCAACTCATGTGACATGATCCCCTGGCACCATGTGGCTCTGAATTGCATTATGAAAGATAAAACAGATCTCTGCCACATGAATTACCTGGGAGAACTGCATAAAGCATTGGAATCAAATTTGTGTATAACCTTATGTATATCCTGTGTGTGTGCGCGCAAGCGTGTTAATGTGATGGCAGTTGCTTTCTCACCAATGTGACGCCAGACAGCACCTCGAGCAGGGAAATGAGGTTATGCCCATCCCTTAGATCCTCATACAGGTCTGTGATGTGCTTCCGCACCTGGACAGAAAAGGAGAGAAATACAGTTAGAGTGAGATGTTGAGTTCTTCACAGTATCTAGAGGTTTATTTGCGTTTGTATTATAAGCAATGGTTTCAATACGGCTGACTTTATATATTAAGCTGTATTTAAATTAATTTGTTTGGTTGTGACCCATCAACAAAAGCAGTTTGGAGAAAATAGCGAAGTAAATTAGTGTAACAGAGAGATAACTGAAGTGCACTAACTCTAACCAGCAGAGGGCAGCAAACTCATTGAGATGGGCCAGTAAACCAGCAACAAGAAAAACATGGAGGATCTTGAAGTTCTGTACTAAAGTGCATGTGTGTGTGTTTGTGGATTCAGAGATCCTGAGCTGTATGCAGCTAAATCCAACACAGCTGCCTCCCCATAGGGTCACAGAGGAACCATCTGCGGAGTATAAAAGAACATCCTGACAACTGTGAGACTCACAATCCTCTCTATTCCCTCCCTTTATTTCAATCAATTCAGCAAAAAAATACAGCTACCATTCAAATGTATGGGGTCAGTACTATTATCATTTAGAAATTAGTACTTTTATTCAGCAAGAGTGCCTTAAACTGATCAAAAGTCACATCTAAAATGTTGCAAGATTTTTATTTCAAATAAATGCATACATTAAATTACATTTTAAAATATATACATTTATTATGTTATATTATATTGCATTACATTCTATAGTATTTTTTACTAACTATATTATTAGCATAATAATTTGAGTAAAAAACTCCACTGAGAATGTTATGTAAATTTGAAGCTGGTAGGGACTTTCAAAACTAAATCAGGTTTTCCAGCATGATTTCAGAAGAGCAGTCTGTATAGAGACAATATATGATCAATGTCACGGTCACATGTGTTTCCACACTCCCTGAACTAAACAGTCATTTCTTTCCACCTTTGTCTCTTCCATGTCATTTCAGTGTTTATCACAGGTGTATTATCAGGGGATGCCCTGTTCCCATGGACGGAGAGAATAACAAACTATACTTGTAACACCTAAGCGGTGGAGTATTAAATAACAAAATGTGTCACACTCAAATGCTTCCCCCCCTTTGTAGTGAGCAGTCATTCCTGTAGACAGGTATGTTGTGCAACCCCTCATAAACCAGTTTGCAATGAGGTCATTGTTTATGTGTGTAGGACAAACAAACGGACGTGACAAAATCTACACACAGCTTTCAGTCAGTGTAACATTGCCTGAGGGGAACAACATACCTGTTCACCTGCCAGAGATGGAGAGAGACGTGTAAACACAAAGCTAACAGCTATCACCACCTACTTATCTACTAACGAGATTAATGACAAACTACGCAAGCTATATTATAACAGCCAAATAGAGCCATGTGTATAACTGCAAAGTAATCGACATATAGATAATTCTAGACCTGTCAACTATCAAAACCGAAACAGTGTGTTAGTGGGATCTTACATCACTGCTGTATGGAACAAAAATCCTGCCTAAAGTATTTGAAATAAAAAGCTTGTTGAATTCCACAAATTGCAATTAACAGTGCTTGCATTTTAACATGGTTGTATACACACACAGACAATAATATTCGTCAGGCAACTTTCGGTTATTTTTATTAACTTTACAAATTTGCTTCCGAAAATTTAGTGGTTCAAATTCGACAGAGCTCACATCCGGGAACTGCAGGAAAACCAGTAGATTACTGATCCAAGAAGCCACGTTCAAGCTGCTGGCACAAATCCGCTGGTGAAGATCGGTAATATACTGCTTTTCCTGCAGTTCCCGGATGTACGCTCTGTCGAATTTGAACCACTGAATTTTCGGAAGCGAAAGTGAAATAAAAATAACCGAAAGTTGCCTGACGAATATTATTGCTGGAATTATTAAACAAACTGAATATTTTGAA
>JAUMHE010000072.1:8219021-8229607 GCA_032359235.1 Enteromius mattozi
TTAAAATGCAAGCACTGTTAATTGCAATGCTTTTTTTTTTTTTTCGATTTGTGGAATTCAACAAGCTTTTTATTTCAAATACTTTAGGCAGGATTTTTGTTCCATACTGCTGCAAAATGATTAATAGTGATTCAAAATAAAATAAAAGTTCAAAATAAAATTCTAAATAAAAGTTTGTACTGTGTATATTTATTATGTATATATAAACACACACATATATATATATATATTTTATATACAAATTTAAAAAAATCCTTTATATAACAAATTTTATTTTTAATTTGATTAATCTCAATTAATCATTTTGCAGCCTACTTTAAAGCACTAAAGACAAGCAATCTGTCTTTTGTTATATGCGGGTAACAAACAATCTGTCATCTCTAATACAATATAAAGAGGTCCCAAAAGGGTCACAGAGGTCTAGTATATATATAACTCATTACTTGTGGAGTCTAACCTTCCAGCAGCACTGTGTAAACCTATCTCATTTCCTACGGTCTGACCTACATTACAGTAATACCAGCTGAGTTATGAAGCCACTATCTCTACCTCATAACTCTGGCCCTTCTGCAGCTGGTCATCTGCCCTGCCCTTGAAATACCCAGCATTCTTTACTCCCATGATCTGCAGTCAGTGGGGCAGAAGTTACAGAGGATTAACAGACTCACAAATATAGTTCTCGAGCATGACAACATACTGAATGTCTTTTCAGTCATATGGACAAAACAAAAAGTGGGGGAGATACCTTTGTCATTGTGTTATTATTATTAACCCAATAACAGTTTCTGTACAATCGTTGCTTTGCGGGACCCATTGCAAGTGTCCTAATATTAAGGTCCCTGAGTCTTGTGTGTAAGTGTGAACCTGTGAGCATGCAAGCTGTGTGTTCAGCAGGACTGAAGCCCAGCTGCCAGCAGGCCTTATCATTGTGCAGTGCAGCAGAAAAGACAAAAATAACCCGGCGTGCTGCTGGACTGTACCTTTATGAGATGTTTGTTGACCCATTTTGTGAAAGTTTTCTTCTGCACCCTGTCTCGTTCATCTGTGAAAAGAGAGATAGAAGAGAAAACAGACAGAGGAAGAGGCGAGGGGGGGAAGGAAGAGAGATTGGGTTAATTATGTAACACATGAAGAGGACAACAGCATCATGCTGTGTATTATTTACAAGCGTCCCTCCAGACTTGCTTTAAATAGCCTGAATTCAAACATGGACTGTAAAATGCAAAATTGTGTATTTTAATGATTAATATATTAACAAAAAGAATATGTTTAACCCATGGTCACATGATTTAATAGAAAGCCATATTATAAATACACTCCCATTCAAAAAGTTTAGATTTTTATTTTATGTTATTATTTTATTTTGCTTTAATTGGATGAAAAGTGACCGTTAACTTTCCATTTAAAGATTCTTGGGAAAATAAGTATTACAGTTTCCACAAAAAAATATTAAGCAGCTCAACTGTTTTCAATATTGATAATAATAAATGTTTCTTCAGCACCAAATCAACATATTAGAATCATTTCAGAAGTATTGTGTGCCACTAAAGACACAATGCTGAAAATTCAGCTCTGCATCACAAAAATAAATTACATTTTAAAATTGTATTTTCAATTGATACAGTCATATATTTTTGTTGTTTAAATATATACTGTACCGCCTTGGTGAGACTTTCAAAAGCATTTAAAACAAAACAAAAAAAAAAGTGTGTGTGTGTGTGTTTTTCACTGAAATACCTTGAAAGGTCATTGAAATAACACACCAATTTAAAATACAACATGCAAATTATTTTCCTGTTAAGTATTTTTTTTTAACATCTGTGTTTTTTCTCTTTTAAATGATTATTATTTTTTTTTAAAAAAGGCTTTTAGAAAGTCATATTAAATCCACAATTTTAACAGTCAAAACAGGTTACAAAGATACATCAGCAGCTATATTAGCAGAGGTTTGGTAAAATTGGAAACTAGGCTGAAAGCTTAAAAAAAGACCAGTTAATAGGTTCATTAGCGTTATCACCTGACCTACATTCTCCACAACTTACTATAACACGTAGGAGGTCACACATGAACACACGCTCAGAAAACCATGACAGTGAATGTTCAGCTTGATGTTGCATCACACCACACCTACGTACACACTATGTACCCAGAAATGCACAAATATATTGAACGTTATGTAATTCAGTAAACCTAATAGAGATCAAAGCTGACATATCACAGTCTTGATCTGACATCTGATGCCACAGATATAGGTATGATCTAAAAACACTGCAAACAAAGAATTATGGGCAGGAAGTTTTGAATTAAGACATGAACTTCAGCTCTGTTTTGTCTCTTATTTTCTGAACATGCCAGACTAGTGACGCAACCAGCACAGAATAGAAATTGATCACACAATCCTGCTGTTCTGAGTTCATTGCACTCCTGCTTTATCTGCTTCTTTCTT
The DNA here is from genome assembly GCA_032359235.1 of Enteromius mattozi. NCBI lineage: Eukaryota > Metazoa > Chordata > Actinopteri > Cypriniformes > Cyprinidae > Enteromius > Enteromius mattozi. The sequence goes on from JAUMHE010000072.1 coordinate 8,221,468, forward strand.
TCAGCCTCTTACTGTGAGACTAGTTGATGTGGTTGCTATAGAGACACAGCAATACTAAGCAACCATGTGGTGCAGACGGCCCACTTCCACCGATAAGCACACACAGAACATCCCACTCTCAAAGTCACAATATATGCACATATAAATTATATATATACACAGACACAATAAAAAAAGATAGTGATATTTTTGCATACTTAATATTTCCTTCCTTAAAAAAGTTCTCTGCTAGCGTGAGAATTGTGTGGGAATTCAACCTGACTTTTGAAAAGGAGTTGATACTTTAATGAGTGCGGCAAACACACCTTTTTAACTTTCCACATACCTCACACCCATTTTTGCATTGTGATGATTCAAGCTCACACACACACACTATTGCAAAAGTATTTTGAAAGGAAATGTGTGTCAAGTTGTTTCTTAGAATATCTTATTCCCTTTCTTCCACATGTCTGTGACTGTCACACAGAGGCACATTGTCTTGTTCCTCAGTACACTGAGTTATTGTGTTGAAACTGTGCAAACATGGTACAGAAACTCACATCATCATGTAAACACTCATCCACGTGGGCTCGCGCACTGCTCCAGCCTCCACGACAATAGTGAACAAACATATCAGAAAACAGCACATCCACTGACACACAAATCACAGCGTCATGTGACCAGGTGACGACGTACGCACAGGAACACAAATAGAAACTGACCTGCGCAGCACATGAGCGTGTGCAGATGAGCATTTAGGCTCCGTTCGGTGCAATATTCAGGCCACATTCTGCTGGTGACTTATTCCTTTTGGCTTCCAGAACAATCTACCTTCCCTTTCGTCTTCCTGTCATGTCTCAGAGTGTGGCGTTTCGCACACTTAGTCCAAACACACTCTGGCAGGAATCAGAAATCTCTCAAGTCCACACTCAAGGATAAAAGGCATAGATATTTTCACTTCCTCCTCCTTTTCTGTCTACAGCTCCCACGTTCTACCTCTTCGTTCATCGGTCTTCATGTTTGCTGCCATATCAAAGCTCAGCTCAAACATGCAGCTTGGCTCACACGTGCATGTCAAACTCTACAAGAGCTCCTCCTTCATTAGTAACAAGGAGTGACGTTTCCCTCCTCCCTCAAAGCACTGCCACTCTCGCTCTCTCAGAGGAGAGACGTGTCGCAAACGCAGTATAGAGTGCTGTCCTTTCCACCTCTCACAGTCTGTGGTTGCTCAGTTTCCTGTGACTGAATCAAAAGCCTGTTATGCAGCAATCCATCTTCCAGAGTCTCTTTAGCAAAGGAGAGACTAGCTTCCTTCTCTCTGTTGAGATGGTGAGATGAGCAGGTAACCCTGCAGGATGATGTCATCTGAATAGTATCTGTTGTCACAAAATCACCCGTCCTTTACCTTTAAACTGCAAAACACATTCAAGGAACTAGGCCACGACAACAATGCAATATTATAGTCCATATCATAAAAGTCAAGTGATGCAGGCTAACACAGTCCAGTTGAGCAATGACGAGATGTTACATAATCATCCTCTGCAGAGCTTTACAAGTATTTATAACAGAATTGAGGAGAGAATGAAAGTGAAAGTGAAAATAAAAGTGAATGCAGCAGGGAAAATGAGGGAGAAAATCCTGGGGACTTTTAGGAATAAAGGAAAACAAAGGACAAGTGTAGGCCTGCATGATAACGGTAATCACTTTCATTAAGAAGCATCCTCTTAAATTTCATTCGAATATACAGAAAATACTAACTTTACCTAATTTCTCTACATTATGAAAACTGGTAGGCTCCTTCCAAACTGTGAAATATCTATTATTTACAAGTTAATAATTTTCTATTAAAACTTTGAGTTTGTATGGTAGCACAGTATTGTAAAAAAGAATTTGTATTGTAGCACAGAGGAAGCATAAGTGAAGTTATTTAGCAAAAAAATGTAGTCAAGATTCACGTTTGGATACAACACAAACATCATACCCGGTTATGCTTGAATAATCGAGAGAAACATAAATCGATTAAACTAGAATACCATTAAATGTGCAGCCCTAGTTCAATCTCCATTTGTCACTGTCACATAATCACCAATTGCAGAAACGGGGTGATCACAGACATGTGAGTCAGCAAAACAAGCAGTGAAGTAACTACCACGATGCTTGCATGATCTCATAAAGCTGCGACCAAACAGAGAGCCGCAGCCAATCGGCAGGCAGAAGTGATCTAACATTTGATCCCACGGTGACTCATTTAAACAGGTCTGTAAATCCATTCAATGATGCTGGAGGCACGTAGGAAAGAGCCTGATTATCCTTCGAGAGTACAACGCACAACTGTTCCATCACAAATGTTTACCACAATGCCAGCATTTCTCGTTCCTCCTTTCTGAAGGGATTGAAGACAGGTGATTTCCCTTAGTGCTCCTTCCACTTATACCATCTTTGTCTCTTCCTCCAGCAGATTTTGAATCTCTCTCTATACTTCCGTCTCCCTGTTTCTCATCTGATTTTTTGAAGACACCGTTGTTCGGCTGCTCTCTCCTCCTGCGGCCCTCTGAACTATAAATACCAGGCAGAGCTTATACTCCTAATGCCACACAGAGTGCTTATCCCTCTGTCGCTCTCTCTCCCGTCCTCTCTTTCTTTGTGGTTATCACGTCTAATCTCTTATCGGGTCCAGTGGACAGAGTTCCCTCCTCCGTGTGTTCTCTTCTTCCTGTTATGCAGTTCCCTGAGCCCAGTTTTCTTCTTTTTCATTCATTTCATTCTAGATGTGTGTTACTCACTCTCTCTCTCTCTCCCTCTTCATGGTGGCACACTGAGGCTGGCACAGCTCGTGTCCTCTTCTCCTCGCTCGCTCCCTCCCTCACGCAGTTCTTCTGTTCTTCTCCATTTGTTTTCCACATTAAATGGAAGGGATTCTGGGAAACGGGGGATGACGCTCCCCATTTTAAACTGAACATGGGAATGGGAAAAAGGATAACAGCCAGGCTCTTCATATTCTGTCTCTGTATAATCCATGCAATTATCTGATCTCCCCACCAGCCAGCCCACTTCATCCGATTAGTCCCATATTAAATTTTCGTTTCCTTGTGACCACAGTCCTCTAATGAGTGAAAACCTAGTTAGAACAGTAACAGCTGCAATAGTGGTTGACCAATAAGGGTTTATTTAAATGTATAGAGACCACAGATTTTGGTGAAAACATAGATGGTTAATGGTATAAAGTGAGAGAGAGAGATGATAGATAGATAGATATCTGTATTTTTATAACATATATTTATATATATTTTAAATATACAGTATGTAAGAATGTTTGGGGTCAGCAGGACATATTTTGAAAAATAAATAAATAATACTTTTAATAAACAATACATTTATTAAATTGACCAAAAGTGACACAGTAAAGACATTTGCTACAAAAGATTGTAATTTCCAGGGCAGGCCATGCTTTTTTAAAGCTTTCTATTATGTATTAAAGAACCCTGAAAAATCTATATATTATAATTGATGACAGAATTTTATTTTATTTTATTTGGCCAGCAAATCAGCATAAGAGAATGATTTCTAAAGAGTAATGATGTTAAAAAAAATGTGATTTGCTATCACAGGAATAAACTGCATACAATTAATTTAACAGAAATTGTAATAATATTTTACAATATTACAGTTTGACTGCATTTTTGATCAAATAAATGCAGCATTGGTGAGGAAAAGCTTAAAACTTTTTTAAAAAATCTAAGCAACCCAAAAATGCCAAATATTGTCTGAATATGACAAACTCATGCTGTTTGTACTGAATATTTAATGTTATATGGCAGAGGAAGTGAAAGCCAAATGTTCCACTCAGGACAATTCTCAGGGATAAAGAGGTGCTAGGACTATAACATTAAGCCTCTGCAGGAGGAGCCAAAGCACTAAGACCCATTAAAACAAAGTCTATTAGTCTTGAGGTGTTGTAGCGGAAATCAGACAAGCATTAACCTAAGAGGACACTGGGATTGATGGATAACAGTGGACAGAACTCTGCATGGAGTTTGTTTTGGATTTGTGTTCCAAATAAATCACCCAGACTTGAGGTTTACCGCAAACTGTATTAATGCGTAACAGAGTACAACAGCAAGGTCAAAAGGTGGTTTGCAGTGCAAACCAAACACAGAGAGACACATACAAAAGCTAATAACAGAATGTGCCCAACCCCGGCACTTTACCCACACCCATGTTCTGCTACACTTCCTGCTGTTGCTAATAATAACCTCTGTGGAGCAGTGTTGCATCTCTTTCTCTTTTCAATCCTTCCACCACACGCAGGCCACCGCTAGCGTACGCACTAGAGAAACAGACCTTGTGTGACCCAGTGCTTGCTCACCCTCATACACATATGCATGGGTGCAAATCATCCAACAAAAAAAAACAGCACCCCCTCTCCACTCAGACATTACAACAGCCCAGGCCGCATGAGAGTTACGTAAGTACAGACACAGTCTGTCTGACAAACAAACAGATTTGGCCACTTCTATCAAACTCTGCCCTAAAGTTGTCATGATACCTTAAATCACATCTTACAGTATGATAGCAGCTAAAGTGTCACGATATCACACATTCATCACGTCGTTTGGGTGAGCTTTACATAGAAGGAGGTGCGTATTCTGGTTATATTCTGTAATAATAGTGTAATTCTTTATAGTTGACAATGACGCACTCACATCTTTCTGGTCGACGAGTCAATTATTTTAATGTTGTGGAATAACATGATAATTAGTATTACAACTAGTCATAGATTTGACTAAATAAATTCAATTAAATGCTGCAACATAAATTTAGTTTTAAATGTAGGCATCACAACATTATAATGTGTAATTTAATGGATATTAATTTGGAGATTTGCTAAAGATTACATTTAACAGTGTTATTAAATTAAATGCACATTAAACATAATATTTGCCAATATATTAAATATGAACCAATACATACAGTTTCCACATTATTAAGCAGCACAAGTGTTTTCAACATTGATAATAATAATATAAGTGCATCCCTAATCCAACACCAAACATGTATAATACTGTTCAAAAAATGGTCCCGCTGTGAGGTTTGGGTACTGAGATACTTATGCGGCACTGGTACACCATGTTACACTACTGTGCCCAACCCGCATGGAAACACAACCTCGTATCATCCCCATTAGACTCGATGCTTCCTGACTGACAGCAATCACCAATAATGCTCAACAGGACATTCAACATTACCCAGGGCAACCTCTGTCCTTCACCCAAAGCTCTGCAGTCAAAGTCTAAACTAGCCACATGGGTGCAAAACACAAATCCCTATGACACATGCTCAGACTGCTGTCATATTTACAACAGTATTACTGTATGAAATGTGACAGTGAGCTGATTGCATAAATTACAGCAGAGCTGCAATGTTTACATGTCAAGACAAACTTTGACAAAGTCATGACTAGCAATACTGCATGAGAACGTAAAATAACATGCTGTATGTGATATGCTGACAAGTTTATTACAGCATAGCAGGTAGCACAAATATAAAAGAACCTTAGTCTTAGAAGTCAACAACAACAACAAAAAAGGTTTGCATCAATCTTCTATGATTATAACAACTTCTAATCAAATAAGCTACATTGAGTTACAGGAACATAAACAAATTAAGTTTTTAAGTTGATTACACACACAAATGCTGTTCCAGCTAATTTCATCTTAATTGAGCGATGGCCCTGGAACCAATTCATCTTATCAATTTTAATTCAAATTAACGGATAACACAGTACATGCTAAATGTAATTTATGTAAAATTGATTGAAAATTTAGATAATACTAGTCAATGGTGTTTGTACAGTCATTGCCTATGAAATAGAAATTTATGGAAACCACCTTTAACATTTAGAAACTCTTAAAAAGTCACTAAACACTAACGGGTGTTTCCTTGTACTAAAGACAACTCTTTTTGTCAGACAACAGTTGAGCTAAAGGGGCACAAGCATGTGCATCTTTTGTGTAGTGATCGTCTATAAGCAGTGACATCAACATAAATAATTCCCTCGATGCTGATAACGCTGGGTTCTTTGGGAAGCTGAACAAGGTCATCTTTCCTTCACAACCTTTGCACACATTGTTGATTTTGTGGTCAAAAACAACATTAAGCAATATTATGCTGTAAAAATTAATAAACAAATCTACACATTTAAGTTGCCTCAGGAATTTCTATTTATACTTCATGTCAACATACTCTACAAAGCATTAATGTAATAGGAAGAGGTGGAGCCAAAAAAAGGAAATAAGCCAGGACATTCCCTACCGCAGTGGGTGACAGAAAGTTAAAGCGACACATGCATTACCAAAAAGAACAGCTCTCCTGGCGTTCCGGCGTCTACGGCACAACCACACTCCAGTTGCCGTGAGAAGGTGAGCTGCCACAAAGAGCACCGGCAAGAAGACTTCTGGATCAAAAGGGTCCATAACTTGATCTCAACCACGTAAAAAAAAAAAAAAAAACCCCTTAAATTTTACAATTCTTGCCCACTATATTCAGCATGCTCCTTACTCTTCTTCAATTTCAGATGTTAATCTACACAAACGTTTTTCTTTCAACTTCACCTACTTTGAAAAAGTAACTGCTGAAACTAATGATCTAACTCAGTCTTCCTCTGTCTCAACTCCCTCCTCTCTCTCTGACACGCTTACTCTGAATTCCTTTCCTCTGAAACAAGCGACATGCTTTTAGCTATCGCTCCATGAGCCGTTATGAACCCAACATGAGCAAAGAAACAAAAAAACCCAAATGAACAACCAGGTTTCTCTTCTCCACATCTGCCCACATGGCTGGCAGCTTATGCATCCTGTGCGAGACAGTGCATCTACATTGGTGCGTGCCATGCGACGTGGATGTGTGTGTTTATGCGTGTGTATCTCTGTTGCTATGAGTAAGCGCAGTCATCTCTTCCATATTTACACGAGACCTTCTATGGAGAGCATCCTCTGTGAGCGGCACACTTTTCTGAAGGGGAAAGAGGCACATAGCGTTGACGGGTGTGTGACCACCGACCCCGTGATCTCATTTGGGGCGAGCTGCATTCGTTGAATGTGCGAATGAAATGAGAGCTAACTGTGCATGATGTTACAGAGTCTGTATGTGATTATGCAGTGATGCAGCATGACTAACTGCAAAGTCAAGGCACCAGGGGGTCTTACTGTTAGAGCCTTTGACTGTAAATAGAAGTACTTTAGCTGATCTTACACTCAGTGCAGATGGTGCTGTGACTCCAACTGCGTGTCATTTTTGGTGTGCCTAAAGACGTGTGCAACAGCATAAAGCTATCGGTGGAATCGTTGTGGTTTCGTGGTGACAGGTGGGTACATTAGCACGCTGACTTACTGGGACGTGTCATAAGAGGTCACGTGATCATTTGCGGGACATCCAATAATATTTTTGCCAGTCTTATAGTTCTGTCCAATCACATTTTTCACCCATCGTCTCCACATTCTCTGCTGTCGTGTCATTCGTTTAAAAAAAAACTGAAAAGGGGAAACACGAGAGAAAGGGGCTTTACAAAAGAAAGTTTATAGCGTGACAAGAGGAGATTTTAAAAAAAGTGTGAGCATGTGAGCTAAATATGAGCAGCAACTGCAAATCTGTGGCAGCAGTGCTAAACCACATAGTCCTCTGGGGTTTACATGCTGGTAACAAGTGAGACAAGAAGACCTTAATTAAAATGAAAACTGAGTAAAAGAAATGTAATTGTAAAAGACAAAAGGTGCGTCCCAATTTGGATACTTTTGCACTATTATTATTATTTTTTTTAAATTGTATGATTAGTGTGTACACACTGAAATTTTAAAAATAAATAAATAAACTAACTGAAATTAAACTAAATGTGGAATATGGGGTACTTTGTGAACTCAGCTGTCTCAGTTTAATTATGTAGCAGAGGGAGAGGTTTTCTTTTTTTTTTATATCACATTAATCATTTAAATTTTCATTTCTATTTTAGTTCAAGCCATTTTATTATTATTTAAAAAAAAAAAAAAAAAAATTATATATATATATATATATATATATATTTATTTTTTTATTTTTTTTTAATTAGTTGCCAATGTAACATTTCTAATTTTTACCTTTTGACAATATTTATATATATATATATTTA
>JAUMHE010000072.1:8262876-8315724 GCA_032359235.1 Enteromius mattozi
TAAAATGTTTATTAACAATATAATGTAACAATAACTTATATCTTCAGTCAATTGGAAACTTATACAAAATAACCTGCAATCTAATTTCTCTTTTGTAACTGCAGTTCTACAAGCCTAAACCCACAGTTTTCTACCACTGAATAAGGTCGCATGTCCGCGGCTATAAATACTCCTATCGCGCTTGTAATTGCCTTTGCAAGCCAAGCTGACGTGACATGGGGGCGTGGCAGCATCGACGATTACATTTTTTGATTCGATAATCGAGATTGAGCATGAATTTAGATCGATTTCGATTTAAAATCGAAATCGTGACACCCTTAATATCAATGTTTAATTAATGTCTCGGTTGATCGGATCATAACGTTAACATCTAGAAGTCATGTAATTTCAAAATCTCACGATACAATTATTGCAATATGAAGTCTACAATACGGTATTTATGCATACGGTGTTTGTAAGAAAACTAAGAAAACACAAGTCAGAATAAAGTCAGTGAATTAACATGTACCTGAACTTTAAAGGGGACTTAACCCTCTTTTTATTTGTGGTATACTGTCTCAATCTAAATTACATTCGCACTGTATTACAAAGCCAAGCAATTAAAATATAATAATAATAATAATAATAATAATAAAAACAAAAGACAGTAGTAGCCAAAATGTTGTAAAACTAAACTGTAAAATAAAAGAAAATTACTATTTCAAAGTTCTCAATTTTTTAAAAACGTAAATTTTTTGCTTTTACAATAAAAAAATTACAATACTTCTTCCCATAATGTCCCAAAACAAAAATATTTTAAAAACTACATTTTAAAAACTAACACATAGGTCTCAATGTTGACCACGACAAGATTAAGACAATTTTGCTATTGCAGTATCACGATATTAATAACATTGTTATATCTCTAACATCTAGTGTTAACAAGTGTCTCCTATGAAACTCATTTTAAATGTTTACATGCTATTCGCCGTCTTTTTGTCCGTAACTTCCACTCGTTGTGGTGGAGCAGTTATGAAATATTATTCATGTAAATATTTTCCAGCATTTCAATAATAAATATGCATGCAAATTACAGCTAGGCGCAACAGCTACCGTATAGTTAATGTTTGGCAGTGGTCAGAAAGAATTCTAACAGTGAATTTTGAATCAGTTCCATCATATTAAATGTAGATTCAGATGGCAAATAAATTACCACACAACCTTTTGTCAAAAAACAGCAGAGAATTCAGTTGGGGATTTTTACAATGAGAAAGTGCAGACAATCTGAATATAAAACAGCAATAAAAATCAGACACAAGAGGCAAATCCTATTCAAACTTGGGCTAAAGTTTGGGAGTCTTTCAGCTGATTTGAAAAACAGCTCAGAGTGTTTGTACTTATACAGAAGACCTGTTTCTTTATTAAATGACTTGAATTAACAAATAAGTGATATAAGCAAGGAAAGTATTGCTGGTAAAAAAGCATTACTTTGTAGTAACCACTTACATATTAAATCACTCAGTACGACAAAATATTTAAAACCACATAATTTTGTGAAGGTACAGTACTTTCACATGATTCTCCAGAAATCATTTTAGATTTAGTGCTCAAAAAACATTTCTTATTATCAATGTATTTGTGCTGCTCAATTTTTGTGGAAAGTTCTTCCATGATTTATTGACAGTATGTATTTACAAAAAAAAAAAAAAAGAAGAAGAAATTAGTAATATTAACGTCTTTTTTGTTTATTTTTTAGTTTCATGTAAAGCATTTAAAGCACACACAAAAATGTCAGCACACTGTCGCTTCCAAATATACAATTATTTTATTTAAAAAATATTTTGCATTTTAAAAGGCATGCAAATACCAATTGTAAGCAATTCCAATGAAAGTTCTATAAGAAGCTATACAGTCAGGGACGCAGCTGTGTAAAATGGCGTTTCTATATAGGCCCTACTTCCTCCTGCTCTACTTTTACCAGGAACTCATGCAAATCAAACCACATTTGCAAGCTGCTCTTGTAAATGCTACTACTAGAACAGATGGAGAAAAGTGAGTGCAAAGTAACAACACACAAAGTCAGTAAGACATGAAGAAAAGGCAGATGGACAGGGGAGGAAAAAAAACAGAAGCAAGTTTTAGTTACAAATCACTAGGAGCTTTCTGCCGTTAAAGTCACTTGGTAATCGCAAAGCCAGCACTTACACACCACTCACAATCTTCTCTCACAAGACCCTACTAGCGTTTAGAGGTCACACGTTCAAACTAGGCAGAACTGGAACTGTCCGGTAAGACATTCAGTTTCTCTTTAACACCGGAGGCGAGCCAGTGCGAAGGCTCTGCTGTGTCACACGTACACCCTGCTCAGTTCCCCTGCCGCTTATACAAACACTCACACACATCAGCTGCCTTGTGCATGAACGAACAGAGGACTAGAAAAAAAAAAGGAAGACTTCTCAGAAATGACAGTTTCATGTTGCCCACTGTTTTGTGAAATACTGTTACTTGTTATCTAGAGGAGAGGTCACTGGGTACAGAAATCTGTCTGTCTATCTCTTCATTTGCTCTCTTCCATGCCTTTCTCTATCTGAGCCCTCTTTCCCTCGACCCTATGCAGCTGGGAAAGTCTGAAAGGCCATACGGCTGCTCGTCATAATCTAGAAGTGTAGTGTACATAGTGATAATGAGTGCTCTATCTGAGAACACAGCAGCCCAAACAGGTGATAGAAGCAGTACAGACTTTTTTACGTAGCGTGACTGAGCATATCCCATACTGTAAGAGCATCTTAATCTAGCCATGTTGAATTCATTTGAGGGATTACTATGAAACGCATTTGTAGGAACAGTTGCAGAAAAGTGTGACTCATGTTGTTATATAAACACTAAGGTAATAGGGGTCTGATGAGTGTGAATATCTACATATAATGTAACCTAACTATTTATGGCTTAAAAAAAGGAGCTAGAGATCACAAAAAATATTTAAAAGCAGCATCAAAGAACATGCTAACCCTGCCAAAATCTTCTGGATGCTCCTCAGCCAATGAAAGAGATTACGGGGCTAATATGCCAACACCACAGCACTGATCCTTTTCAGATCCCTCTGATTTGAGTAACAAATCCAGCTGGGCTATTGGAGCAGTGTCTTCATTCTACATGATAATTCCAGTCAGAAACCTGCTGTAAATATGGGCCAAAGGGTCTGTGTATGTATGCACATTGCATGTCAGAACACAGAACTAGGCCATGTTTAAAGCAACAAACTGATTGTGAAATGAAAAATTCTGAAAATACAGTGATACCTACGCTTAATTCATTTATTTCACACATTTTCAGTTCTACTAGTTACAGTGTTCTTTTTTTTCCCTAGAGTTCAGTCTGAGCTACTGACCCAAAGCTCAACCTTTACCAGAGTCAGTTGCAAGGCCTCCCTCTCTCCTTCAGAGCTGTCAGAGGATGACTCCGTGAGATCACAGGCCTTGGGCTGAGGGACGGTGAGAGTGATGCAGAAAGAACCAAAGATAAGAGCTGTGCCAGCTCATGCTTTACTCAAACCTCTGGCTATATTACACACTAGGATTATATTAACAAGTTACAGCAACTGCACATAGCCTTAAAGTATATTTCAAATAGGTAAACATTGTGTCACATTTTATTCCAGTAATTACTCAAGACAAATAAAACAAATGATCCAAAAAAAGCAACATCAAACAGCAGTATCAAAGCAATTGGAAACTTCATTAAAATGATTAACAGAGACAGTAAAGATATTACTTTTCATTTTTTTGGGGCTGTTCTATTGAGCTTTCTGTTCAACAAACCATGATGTTTTCAACATTGACGGCAATAAATGTTTCTTGAGCACTAAATCAGTAAGATTTCTGAAGAATTATGTGACACCGAACACTGGAATAATGAAAAGCCATTTTAAATTGCAATACTTCACAATAATACTGTTTTTACTGTACTTGTGTTGAAGTAAACGCAGCCACAAACTTTCCAGACTTCCTGCACTACAGACAGTGTCATGTTCAACTAAGCATCTCATCAAGACACACTGCTAACATAATTGGCACACTTATCTGTACTCCACCCTGCTGAGAGCAAACATCCACCCATGCATTGACAATTCACAGAAAAACTCCCGACAGCACTGACTCATGCAATTCCCACCCCAAAAACACAGAATGAATGCATGCAAGCACAAGAAAAATGTCCCTCAGGTGACAAGGATTCCCTGGAGATTTGTCATTGATTGCTACTTCTGTCTGCTTGCCACTGCAGCAGCATACTGATCATTTGTGAATCTTGCATGAGAACATGTGTATGCAAGTGTTACCATTTGCCACTTTTTTACCACAAAAGTGCAAAGGCTTCACTTGTCATCTCACTTTCACTAGAACTTCCGCAGCTTCAAACATGCACACTCTATACTCCTTTTCCACTACAAAGTATTCGGAAGATAACAGGCAGCGAAGGAGTGCAATGTGAGGATACACCTGTTCAGATCTGCACAACTTGTTGGCATGACCAGTGCTGTACTGACTTAGTGGAGGCCACATGTTCAAGTTCAGCGGCAACTCAAAAGCAAATGCCTCAATGCTAGATAAGAGAAGATAAGCTCAAGTCCATCCTAAGTAGGACACGACTGATCTGAGGCCATTAAGCAAATACCACAAGCAATAAACTTAACACCAGCTCCAGAAAGGATTATATGCAGAGTCACGCATGTTTCCACAGGCCATACCACAAGCATTCATATCATAACAACTGCCAAGATGCTTTAATTATAATGGTATGGAGTGTAAGAGACGAAGCAAGCTGAATCAAGTTGGTCCACCACAAATGTGTATTTACTGTAATAAGCAACAACTGCTTCTGAATTAAACTCCCAATATCGAAACCGTCAATGAGTTTCACAGCTTTGTTTGCTGCATACCAGGACATTACAGATGAAAAGGTGGGTCTATTGACGCTCTTGTGAGATCAGAAAAAGAGGTTTGGCTGTGCAGATGTAACTATCACTGGCACTGCCATAAAGAGATTCACACTGTTTAACAAGTAGTAAAAATGGAATGTTGTTCAGCTGATAACATACAGGTAGGGCTCAGCGATACATTAAATATTCACAATGATTTTGTTGGAAATATAAAATTGAGCAACAATGTGAGTATGCTGATGAACCAAATGCACCTTTTACGTAGCTATTATATTGGTTTCTGGGGGAAAAAAAATTGCGACATTTATTTATTTATTAAAATATTCAGGTGAAAACATATGGAGATGGTTATTGCTGTTTATCAGGCATTGCTTCAATGCAATATTGCTGAATATTAATGAAAAAAGTTAATTTTAGTTTTGTTGGTTGTGTCCATCATTTTGAGTCTTCCTGGCAATAATAGCTGTTCAAGGTGGTGGGGACAAAACACCCTTTTGAGCCATTTCTGAGTATAAAAAACTTTTTTAAAGTTTTAAAGCTGCAATGTAATGTAAGTACATAACACCAGAGGTTTTTTCATTGGTTTTTGACTGGATGGATGCAGATCTGAATGCAGTCAAATGTAAGAAAGGGAGTAAACGATTGGAGAAATCCATGTCACCACAGCAAAGTGGTCAAAAGTAAGGTAATTTTTTTTTATTTTTATTAAACATTCACAATAAGATTAAATCACATGCATTTATAAAATAGGTGGTGAACTGTATAACGAAGCTAGATATACAGCTAAAGACGGTTGTAAGATTAAATATCTAACTGTGAAGGTAAATATCTAACTGTGAACTGACAAAAATCACTATGGTTTTACACCTAATGTCACCAGAGGGTCAAGAAGTCATGTTACACAGGAAAACCGGACACACAAAGAATGAACTTTGCCTGCTGGACCGGAGCCACTCAAGAGTGAATTCTGGGTATTAATAAACACTGAAGAGGCCACCGGTGCCATTCTCAGAAAAGCAGAGGAAATATGGGTCCTGCTTCGAGACAGGGTAACACAGTGTGAGAATAAATGGCCCATCTCTCCAGGTGTTTTTAAGTTGCTAAGAGGAAAAGTCACTTTCACATAATTAACACGTCTGAACCACACCATGCAGAAAGTAATAAAAGACAAAGGGCATAAAAAAAAAAAAAGCAATGGACCACAGGGTCATCAGGTTGAAGTAGCTATTTAGCCATTTAAATAGCACTTCTAATTTAGAACACAGCACACTTTATGTCATAAAGGCCAGAAATAAAAATCTGTGTAAAGCATACTTAGTGTCCTATAAATATACCTGAGGTACACACTGAATGCCACATTCTTGAGGCCTGTCTGTCTGCATTCTTCACCAGTCTCTCAGAAGAGCGCTGGAGAAGGGCCCACTGAATCATCGACTCATTTACTCACCACAGATCAACGCTTTGCATATAGCCTAAGCATCCTATGATAATATGGCAGTGACGATTTTCAGTCAACCCTCAATGACAAGAAAGACAACTCCCTTTACATAGAAATGTTCTTTATCATGCTCAGACCTGACTACTGAGCAAAGCTTGAAAGAATGTATAAAAATCAAAATAATAATAATAATAATAAGGAAAAGGTATTTTGAAAACTCATCTAGACCTGACAAAAGCAGTGGTTATTCAATAAATCAATATGTATGCAGGCGTTTAGGAATATCCTCTTTACTACAATCCTCTAATTGATTATGAGAAGTGTTATATAAACTATACAGCTATATAGAAAAGAACTGACAGTATAACTTTGGTCTAAATTTTTAAAAGGAGAAAAAGGTTGTAGAAAGCAATTTAAATAAATGCAGGTGAAAAAATGTGGCTATGCATTAACAACAGTCTCATAACACAAGACGACATGTCGGTTTATACACAGAACCTTATTTGTGAATTTGCACGCTGTAACACAGGTACAGCAAAATCGACTTGTCAACAAGACAGCAGCATGCAATCACACAAATTATACTATTATGCATCAAATAAGTTTGATAAGCCATGATATCTTATCACAAATCTAATCAGTTTTGAGGTCAGCTCAAGGCACAAACCAAAGGACCTTTTTTAATGCTGAAAGCAGGTGGTATGAAAATGTGCATCAAAAAGACAGCAGTGTGCTAGAAAGAGAGAAATCTGCTGCCAAAGCCAGGGGCTCAGTGCAACGCTAATCTCACTCTACAGACAAGGCAATAAGGTACAGCCAGAAGCCATCATCATTCTTGTGTTGTGCTTTGCCATAGTCGCAATGTTCCTCAAAAACAGGAAGCCATCTTAAAAGGGAATGAATTCAATAAGGTACACTATACATTTTGTGCACCTGCTGCTTCTAATTAGATTAAAAACTGGCCAAGAGATAGAAGTGATGCTTTGGAAACAGCAAAAAGAATTACATGCACCTTGCAAGCTGTCTGAGGTTAAGTTAAAGATGCACTGAAATGACTAAATTAGTCTAAATCAACCACCACCACCTAATTGCTCTGCATAAGCTTTGTAATGGGATTTTTTTAACACTTGTGAGCTAAACCACATCTTAATTTTAAAAAAAAAATCTTCGATTGACAAACTTTTAGGCCTTTATTAAATGTTTGCTTAAAATCTAGCTATACAAATATTTTAAAAGAAAAATTATCAGCTGGTGCAACAATGGTTGATGAAACTCATGCAAAATAAACCACCATATTGGTGTTTTGAAGAGACAAGAAGTCGCTCAGTGGAAACTCCGCTAAGAGGGTGGGGACTCCTGTAAATGCTGCCACAAACCTGCCCACTTCCTGTCAGTTTGATGCTCACACTATTGTGACTGTAAACTTAACAGAATGACTCAAATGACAAGACAGACAGTTCGTGTTATTCAACAAAGACATAATCAAGATTGATTATCTTCTCAAAGGCCACATCATGCAGCGTCTATGGAAGCCATGCAGAGGGAGCAGATGTCTGTCAGGTCAGGATGAGACTGTGGTGAGCACCGTTCTCATTCATCAAGGGTTAGCAGCGCTCCTGCTGGGCTTGCAATGCCGGCTCAAAGGCTACAACAACTCCTTCAATATTTAAGCAGACAAGCTGAAAAGACAGTGGGAGGAATGGGAGTCATGCTGTCGCCAGTTGTGTAGATGTTTTAGGAGAGCCTGCTGTGAGGCACAACTCGATCCATGTTTGTTAACAAGCTGTGAACTACTGCTACCAGTGACATTTAACATGTTGCCCAGTAAGAGTGGCTACTGACAGCTTTGTTCAACCAAAATGCCAAACGAGTTATAAATATGGTCTAAACACGTCTAATGCTGATCAAAAATGCCATGTTTGTGCTTTAGAGTTTTGAAAGGTTTTCAGGCATTTATATGACACAGTCTTTATTAGTTAACAACGAGAATGCTTTCGGCAGTAAAGCAGTAGCCTAGTCTGCTTCATGAACAAGACTTTCAGGAACTGCTATTTTAATTCATCGAAACCAAATCCAAAAACTAAATTCACAGTCACACTCTGTAACATTCTGGCAAATCCTTCACTGAATTAACTCCCTAAACCATTAGCGCAGTTACTAAAACTGAGTTAACGACTGACTTATAACAGCTCTGGATGAGTATTCCTGCTTCATGAAACTTAAATTTGTGTAAAACTGACTAATTGGTAATGGAAGAATAAGTAGCATAGTTACAGATCTGCAAGTGTAGATAGAAATTATTGGTAGATAGAAATTATTGCACTATTGGTAGACAACGCAGTGAAGATTAAAATATATAAACACACACAGTGAAAAAAATAAAAAATAATAATAATAATAATAATAAGTCACTTCAAAATAACCTAGCTGTCCCTCAAGAAAAGTGTACAGAAAAATATCTAAATAAAAAGTCAACTATCCAAGATTTTGTGTACTTAAGTTATTTTGCCCACGTTTATTTAATATTGTCTCAAAGCACACATAAACCTACCACGGAATCTACCAAGGAAACGTCCATATATACAATGATTATATGGTGATAAAATACACTGTAGAATTACCATATTCAAACACCTATAAATTGCTTCTCCAATAAACATGCCCACACAAAAGGTATTTATTTTATAATTCAATGCGGATAAGGGAAGGTCAAAGTGATAAAGAGAAACCTTGTCACAGTTTCAGCACTACAAATAACTACGCTTCACCCTACAAAAGCAAAACAATCCTGTCATGTCAGGTGAAATAGCTCTTTATATTATGCAGATACCACAAGCTCTAAAACATGTCCCGACTTGCTCCCACCTGGCAATTTTACAACTTCCAGATTCTGGCAGGAATGCCTACATGTCCATCTCAAAGATAACAAGGCATAAGCCACTGACCAACACCTGTACAGTTTCCTTGTATTAACCACACAGGAACAGGATGAGAACAGGTGGAGCTTGAAGCCAGGTGACTCATCAAACACTGCACAGGGCACCTGAATAATACCACATTTAGGGTCATGTCATGCCATCATTAAGCATCTCTTTCTGGGAACCGGCTGAAATCAGATGCCACCCATACATCATCTTACCTGTTCTACAAGCTTTACATTTCCATACTTTTCGCTTACCATCTAGTTTAAGTCTAATGCTAGGTCATCAGCTTACAGTTTAACCAAGTGCTGGATAGGGGAACGATCACGGGTCGACCATACTTCAAAGGGAAGCATAAGTCAGATTCACAGTTAAAACAAAGCAAACGTAAAAAGCAAGAAACGAATTACACGCACGTGAACTGGCATGGCTTCTGTGGCACGTTTTTTTTTTGGTACACTTAAAAGAGACAAATTAATTCATATAATCTTCCACGCTTTGCATAACCATTAAACCACTGAAATCAGGAACATTTTGGAGCGTGACGATAAATTGTTATCTGACTGAACTGACAGTTATAACATTAGCTTGCTGGCTAACAATTTAATCTAACGTTAACCCTCTCTGACCCTCACAGTCGCTCAAACCAAGAAAAACCAAGTGACCATTGTGTTTAATGTCCAAACACAGAATTGACCATTTATTTAAATTTATAATTACACCTACAGCGGCAAATAAACTGTCTGAGTAACTTCTTGACACGGTCTCTGGCTGGTGATGAGACCGCTAGCAAGCGGCTAGTCAACGCAGTCCAGGGCAGCTGGACAGCCTGAGGAGAACCCCAGACTTTCCATTTATCGACAACAAATACAGGAATGAAAGGCAAACTCTCCCTGACCCCGTTTTAAAAAAACGTCTAGCCGTCAAAACGAATAAAACAGCCGGGTATGGAGTTTCCGTTCAAACGTACGCGGGCAAATGGCTGCCACCCTCGCGACTGAGCTCCGTGAGCTCCTTCACCGGCTGAAGCGCGAGCTTTCACAGCTACACTAGAAACGGTCAAACAAACGTCTTGGGGAGTCGTTATTAACGTTCCTGGCATATTAGAGGCGGAAGGCGAGTGATAGTAGGGGATACTTACAAAGAACGGGCCAAACATTGAAATCCCTTGGCAAACCCCGGAGAAAGTGCACGTAGAGCCGTAACCGCTGCGAGGGTGAAGTCGTGTTTGTCGTTCTCTTCAGTGAAAACTGAATTGAGATGAACAGAAGAGGGAGGAGTCAGGCAGCGACTGCGTCATCATTACGCAAGAGCCTGTTGACGTTTTACGAGGACTTTATACCAATACTGGGGGGGGGGGCAAGATGGCGTCGTGGAGGATAGATGTGTGATACTTAGTTCTGGCGGTGGTGGTGGTGGTGGTAGTAATGTGATTAATCAGTTAACTTCAACTCTTTATACTTGTTTTGCTGTCTTCCGCATTGTTTGTTTTCTTAAATTGGAAGAAAGAGACGCGGTTTGTCCAAAGTTATGGATGTCGAAGTCGGCGCCGAAGTTGAACCTGTCTCTGAAGTTGACCTGAGTAACAGGTTTGATGTGCTAGCTGACCCTCCTGCATCGGCTGATGCGAAGTGTGATATGAAGCTCTGTTTGGCGACACCTTTTCCTGCGTCTCCTGCAAAAAGTCCTCCTTCTAAAAAAGAATTAGAAATTTTGAACAACATTAAAGAATTGTCCACGAAGCAACATGCTACTTTTGAAAAACTCGGCTGATGCTACTACAAAAGAGAGGAGGGTAAGAAGGCGTCCTTCTCTGGGCCTTTTGCATTCATTGATGGTCAGAATATCGAGGCCTTATAAACTTCAACTAAATTCGTTTAGTGATGACAATTGTGTTTGCGAGGATTTTAGGAAACTGCTAAAATCCCTTGTTTTGGGACATTCTAAAACGCTTAACATGGCTTACTCACCTAAAAACTGACGTGGGACACCCCAATTTCTGTCAAAGCTTCCTTGTAATAATCACTAACTAATGTCAAAAGAACGAGCCCATATTCGACAGATAAAGTGAATAATATCACGTTAAGCGTTTTCTCCCTCATAGAAGTCCATTATAAGGAAAGCTTAACGTGGCTTAATGTACCAGGAGAAACCAAAATTCTGTACAATTTTATTCATAATAAAGACTTGCCACTGTCAAAAGAACACGCTCTTATTCAGTTTATAAAGTTATTAATATCACGTTAAGTGTTCACCCCCATAGCCATTCTAAGGAAACAGCTTAACCTAATATTATTCACTTTATAAGATGAATTTCTTATAAATTTACTGGATTATTTTCTTTTGAGTGTTTGCGATAAAGTGTCTGGTATTAATGAGGGATTTTAAATTACTGTGCAACTCAATGAAATGGAAGAGGCATTGAAATCTATGAAAAAAGGAAAATCTCCAGGTACTGATGACCTGTCTGTTGAATTTTGTTTACATTTTTGGAATATTTTAAAGCAGCCTTTATGTTGCTTGTTTAGAGAATGCATTCTCAAAGGAGAGATGACACCCACAACGAAGCAAGGACTAATTTCTTTAATCCCAAAATCAGATAAAAATACACTTTTAATTGAAAACTGGAGACCAGTATCCTTGTTAAATGTTGATTATAAATTACTTTGCTTTGATATTGACAACTCGTTTAAAATCTGGTCTTCATAGTATAATTGGTGAAACACAAAATGGGTTTATGAAAAGTAGACACATTAGTTCCAATATAAGATTTTTATAAAGCATTCGATTCATTAGAGCACCAATTTTTGTTTAAATGTCTTAATATTTTTGATTTTGGAGATACATTTATTAACATGGTGAGAATGCTTTATAATGATATTAACTCTTCAGTTTTGGTTAGCTTACATACTACTAAATGTTTTAATTGTGACAGAGAAGTGCATCAAGGTTGCCCCATTTCCCTGTTTCTTTCTCTTTTGGCTGTTGAACTGTTATCACTTAAGATTTTGCAAAATCCCACTTTGAAAGGTATTTCTGTATTTGGTAAAGAATTTAAAATATCTCAACTGGCTGACGATACTACCTTATTTCTTAAATATCGAAGTATCTTTATTATTCATTCTTTTTCTGAAGCTTCAGGCTTATATTTAAATTTGTCAAAGTGTGAGTTGTTATGTCTCTATGATACCCAACAATCATCACTACATCATATACCAGTTAAAGACTGTGTCAAGTACCTGGGGATTTTCCTTACCAAAGATAGACTGTCTCGTCAACATCTAAATTTTTTTCCTAAAATAATTTTTAATTCTTGGCTTCAACGAGATCTATCCAGCTATGGCAGAGTTCTTTTATCTAAAGCAGAAGGATTGTCCCGTTGTGTCTACCCTGCTTTATCCTTATTTATCAGTGATAAAATTGCTGATGACATAAATAAGATGCTGCTGAATTTTATTTGGAAGAATAAGTCTCATAAAATTAGAAAATCTGTTTTGTCTTACAGGCGTTCTGAGGGTGGATTGGAAGTTTTTGAGATTAAAGAATTAGTCGGTTCTTTCAGAATTAGTTAGTTAAAAAAATGTCTCTGTGGCAATAATTCAATTTGGTATTATATCCCCAATACTATATTTAGTAGATTAGGTGGTCTAGATTTTCTCTTGAAATGCAATTTCACCCCTTCTAAATTGCCAATCTCTCTCTCTAATTTTCACCAACAAGCTTTACTTGCTTGGAAATTGTGTTATGTGCACAACTTTTCTCCCCACAAAGAAATTCTTTGGAATAATTCATGGATTTTAATTCGTGGAAAATCTCTTTTTATTGGTTAGTGGAATGACAGAGGTATTGTTTTTGTTTTGGATTTATTTAAAGATGATGATACTATACTGAAGTATGAAGAATTTATGACTGCATTTATTTAAAACGTACCTATGCTTTAATGAGAAGAAAACAGTTTTGCCCAAAATATTATTGGATGGAGTCTGCTTTCTTGATAAAAAGTAGATATATTAAACGAACGTTACATTATTCAGTATACACATCCCCTAGATGTAAATTTTTCTGGACCAATTTTTTTGACAATATTAATTGGAAGAGAGCATGGTTACTTCCTGAAAAGTTTTGCATCTCTAATAAAATCAGAGGTACATTTAAAAATTTTGCATGTTTATCCAACAAACGCCCAGGTTGCCTCTTTTTTTGATCTCTCTGACTTACGTGTATTCTGCAAAGTTAAAGAAGAAACTTTACTTCATTTATTTTATTATTGTGTAACTTGCTTTGGGAGATCTTAAGTTGTTATTTATCTTCTTTTATAAAATGTAATTTAGAACTTTCACCGAATTATATATTTTTGTATTTTTCGGTCAGTGACCATGCTATCGATCTTATTGTCAACTTTTTTATTCTGTATTATAAATTCTTTATTCATAAGTACAAATTTCTCAATATGTTACCCAGATTTGATGTCTTTCTTGGAAAGATTTTGTTTACTATCAAATCTCTTAAACTATTGATAATAACAAGAATAACAAGCTTATTAAGGCTTACGACAATATATTTCTTACTAATATATTGTTATTGTTGTATTTTTAATTTTTAATTAAATTATTTTTTTCCTTTTCTTTTTCTCTGTGTATTGTATGTCAATGCAGTGCTGTTTCATGTTATTTTCTTTGTTTTGCAATAAAAAAAACTAAAACAAACAAACTGTATTCCAATACTTTGAGGAACATAAAATATAGTTTATTTAATTCAACAGTGGTTATATCAACAAAGACTTTATTCCAGTAATTTGTGGAAAATTAAATATCAATTATTTAATCCAAGAAAGCAAATTTGCGACCAACTAATTTTTGGAAGTATTAGATTTGAAACTTTTATAATAAAAACTTTATATGATCACAGGTGACCCTGCAAGGAACACTAAAATGGATGTACACTCCCCCTAGTGTTAGTCACACATTTTTGTAAACTGAATGTGCTGAAAAATATGCTTTGTTCATATTTTCTTCAGCCTAACAAAACCTACAAACTGTAAATATGTGTGCTAAAATATTCTAGCATGCGGATATAATATCGATATGGTAATGATTTTAAGATTAGGTTTTAAATTATTAGCCTTGGGCATATTAGTTAAAAAAGAACAACAAAAGACACCCTTGATCAAGAAAGTCTTTATTGATGTTGCATCAGTACTGTCAAGAACTTGTAGATTTTGTACGAGCTGACAAAATATGCTCAATCAAAGAGTGCATTTAATACCCAAAACGGATTGCATAAAGTGAATGCAGTATGACAAAAGTCCTATAGATTGATAGATACATCATAAAGAAAGCAAGAAAAACAATGGTAGTGTGTACTACAAACTCCTAGATGTTGTTAATAATAAGGTTATTTTTACGGTCAGGGTTTCGATAGTTGGACATTCCTTGCTGGACTATTACAAATGTATAAATATGCCTTCATTAAATTCATTGGCAAATGGGATTGATTTAGTGTTTTATTTTTTTTTTTTTTTTTTTGATTGAACATGAATAAATATTCCATGGAACAGAATCATTGCTTTTTCTTTGTCCTAGTATGTTTTGAATGACAAAAGGAAGCAACATAGTCAAACCATTTTTTTTTTGCAGAACAAAGAATTTTCAAATCTTCAATCCATTGCACTTAAACAATACACTCATCATAGAAAATATCTGTCACAGTGTTAATATACAATAAAAAGGTCAAATACATGCTAGAATAGGAACGTTCTGGTGCCAAAACATCATTCAAGGGTACATAATCTGAACAGTGTCATGGAACAAATGTCATGTAACTGTGTATTGAATGGGCAACCTCAGTGAGTGGGTGCATTTAAGTACTGACACTCCTCAGGTTTCATAATTCTACATTTTGGTCAAACAAACAGAACTGAGAAAATGTCTTTCAAGAGGGACTTCAAGTCTCTAGCATTTGCTGTTTTCCATTCACTTCAGTAAATGTGCAAGGAACAATTTCTTTCTTTGAGGATGTTTGCATTTTAACCTTTCATAAACACCACTGGAGCAGTGCTATTACAGTGTGATGTATCCAAATCATTTCACTTTTTGTCAAAATGTAAAAGATTAGAACATGCATTGACACATGTTAGTGTCAATCATGTCTGTGTAATTACAAGTCTCAGAAGAATGTGAAAAACAAGAAAAACAGTCAGTCAATTGTGTCATTGCTAAAGCAGCAATTAGAAAAGCGTCAGAGAATGTAAAACTTTTAGAGTACACAACTCAGTAGTTTTGATTGTGTGTTGGAGAATTTGTGTTATTTATTTATATATATATATATATATATATATATATATATATAAATCAGAATTAAATTTTCATATTCTCAATCTACTAGTAGTCCCTTAGGCTATCCTAAGATTTTGATGAGAAGCTATACGCTATGTATTAGCTTTGATGCCATGATTTTTTAAATAACACTCTCAGAAACAAAGGCACAAAGATGTCACTTTTTGAAAGGTACTAATATGTACACTTCAGGGACTAATATGTATGTAATTTGGAAGAAATAAGGCACAAGCGTGTACCCTTTGAAAGGTTACCACCTTTTGTAACTTTTTTCTGAGAATGTATGGAATTAGTGTCACAGAAATTGCATTTTTGTTTTGCTAACGCAGGCACTGTTGTACAGCAGTCCTCTTGAGGCCTTCAGGATCACTACTGATTTAAACCTGGCATGTTTTGAGTAACTCAGTAAATCATCAAGTAAAGTTTTTCTTAACTCTCAAACACAATGTAGTTGTCGCAGAAACAGACAGATTAGCACATAATTTTTGCTTTAACACAGTAAATCAAACAAAACATACATACCTAATGACTAAAGCAGATAGATATTCACCTGTCTGGCATTAATAAGAAAAAAAACAATATGGAACTGAAGATTATTCTTTAAATTAAGGATGTATTTAAACATACAAATATAATAACCATGTTGTATAGAATGTCTGCATTCTAAAATGTAAAATGTGGCACAAATCAAGTAGCCTGTGTTATATGAGGGAAAGATATAGGTGAATTCGACTGCAGCCAGGGGAACACACAACCCCAGAGTCAATGTGATGGAGTTCAATGGGAGTCAGAACATTTGGCAACGTGTGCAGTCACATGGGTAAGTCTTTGAACGGTTACCTACACATTGCAAAGTACTTAATAGTCTGATTGCGATAAACAACAACAACTACAACAACATCAATAAAATAACACCAATACATCAACATCAACAAAAATAACATAACAGTTATAATAAAATTATCATATAGGCAGAAAATGACAACACTTGAAAGTAAAACAATTATCAAATTGAACAGTTGAAAGAGAAGGTGAAAACAAAGACACAGCATGAATTCTCCATCCTCTGCTTCGAACTCAGCCTCTCCGTCGTTTAGCAAGTCTTTCTTGTAATCTAGTCGCTGTTATCACAGATGTTACTGCAGGGCACTTGAGCAAGCAATTCTCCTCTGAGACGGACCGTTATGTGGGGCACAGGAGGAACCCTGAGAAGGATGAATGGATGTACTCAGTGGAGTAGAGGCCGTTTGCTTGGTCAGAGGGCATTTGCACCCAAACTTGGTCATTCTCTTTCAGCTCTAGTACCGCACTACCTGATGCCTGGTCCATATAGCCCTTCTTGTATTCATCATAGGTGTACGTGGCTGGCACATTGTTTTTATACAGTGCCACCCATAGGCTGGTTCCCTTTACGTGTACATGATAAGCAAAATAGTAGACTCCAGGCAGTGGGCTTGTGAATATGCCTGTGGCTGGGTTGTAAGCATTTTGCCCATTGTACAAAGTTCTGTCAAATTTGATCGGCATTCCAGACGGTGGAAATGGTGTCGTCAAAATGGCGGTAAAAGCAGGAGCCACAGAGGCAGAGAGCTCAGCCTGACCAAAATAAGGTTTCTCACCATTTGGCTTTGGAATGGATTCTCCTACAATATTTGGTCCTTGAACCGCTAACTGATTTATGTCACCATTTGGCGGGCCGGGAGGACCAGGAGGTCCAGGTGGACCTTGAAGGCCCTGCACACCATTAAGTCCAGGAGGGCCAGGTTTTCCTGGAGGTCCTTGTGGACCAGGCATACCTTGGTCTCCAGGCTTTCCAATTCCTTGGGGGCCCGGTAGACCTTGCTCGCCTTTCAACCCTGGAACACCCTGAGGTCCCATATGACCAGTGGGGCCTTGGATTCCAGGGATCCCTGAATTGCCACGTGGCCCAGGGGGTCCTGCTAACCCATTCTCACCTTTTGGACCTGGTCCCCCAATCACACCAGGATTACCTGGCAGTCCGATGTGACCCGGTTCACCTTTAGGTCCTGGTTTGCCTGTGGCTCCGTTGATACCAGGAAAGCCCTTATCCCCTGGCAGGCCAGGCTTTCCTGAAAGCCCACTGGGACCCTGATCTCCTCTAAGCCCTGGCAAGCCCGGAGGTCCTTGTGGGCCATTCTCTCCCTTTAGACCAGGCATCCCATGTTTCCCTGGAAGACCCATAGGACCTTGTGGACCTGGAAGCCCTGGCTGTCCAGTTGGCCCTGTATCTCCTGGTAGACCATCCATCCCAGGTTCTCCTTTGTTACCGGGTGCTCCTTGTAATCCACCAGGACCTCTATCTCCTTTCTGTCCAACAAGCCCTGGTTTACCATAGCCAGGGGAGCCAGGTAACCCAGGAGCTCCTCTGTGGCCAACTTCACCCTTTTGACCTATTGGGCCTGGGTTACCTGGAACACCATCAAGTCCAGGTTTTCCCACACCAGCTGGCCCCGGCTGACCTTGTAGTCCAGGAGGACCAGCTTCCCCAGGGACACCTTGAACTCCTGGAAATCCTTTATCTCCTTTTGGCCCTGGATGCCCAGGCAGCCCATCAATCCCTGTTTTACCCAACCCAGGAACACCTGGAGGTCCTGGAGGTCCTTGAAGGCCACTGGGTCCCCTGGGACCTGTTAGACCTGGCTTTCCATTGCCATTTTCCCCTTTAGGTCCTTGGTCACCAGGAATACCACGTCCGCCTTTAGGCCCTGGGTCACCTCTTGACCCTGGCGGGCCTCTAGTCCCAGGTAACCCTGGTTTGCCATTCAACGACAGACCCGCTGGTCCAGGTGGTCCTGGCTGACCTGGAAGTCCACGTGGACCCACCTCTCCACGAAGCCCACCCTCACCATTGAGTCCAGGAGGTCCTTTAGGTCCTATTTTTCCTGGTAATCCTGGTAGACCTGGTTTTCCAATTCCAGGAAATCCTGGAGGACCTGAAGGACCTGTTTGACCATTGAGACCAGGTTTTCCTATTCCTGGTTTCCCTGGTAATCCAGGAGGCCCAGCTGGTCCCCTTGGTCCTGGCTTCCCTTGAGGACCTGGCTCCCCTTTAATGTCCATCACTGGTGGAAATTCTGCAATAAAAAATGAAACAAATAACTTCATAACTTAATTTATAAAATAAGATTTTACCTATGTGAGAATTTAAAGACACAAATTTTATTGTCAATCAATCTCTGTGCCATCAAAAATATTGTTTGTTTCCAGAGGGCACACTAAAGTGCTAGTGAGACTACATTTATGCATTGTGTTTTCAACATTACGCTCAAGTGTCTACACAGGTATGCAATGAGGGCCTACACTGGAAAATGTGTTTATGGACAAAACATAAACAAAGGACAAGGACAAAATTCTCAAAAGCATTTGACCTCACTGGAATTTCAGCAAGATAACTGCACAGATGACGTTTGACTGCCATGTTTTGTTTGTACTAGGAACAACAAACTATGCAAGTCAGGAAAACACTGCAAAGATGCATTCACTTCAGTTCCCAATAAAAGTTTTGATGAGACGAGTTAAGAATTAATATTACAATTAGGGCCGGGACTTTAACGCGTTAATTTAGATAACGTTTAGATTAACGTTTCTCACTGGATTAGTTTCGGCGGACCGATTATACTGGAGCGCCAACTAGCGTTCATACAAAAACAAACCACATTGAACATGGACAAAGAAGCTGATGAGACCGCTTTGGTTGGCCCTGTGGATGGGAAATTCAGTCATTATTCAATGGTATACTAAAAATCCATATGAAAAAACTTACTTCTCACTGTTCTCAGGTCAAATATTTATATGCGAATAAAATGCGATTAATTTTGATTAATTAATTACAAAGCCTCTAATTAATTCGATTTTTTTTTTTTTTTTTTTTAAATCGAGTCCCGGCCCTAATTACAATACATTTATTCTTTAAAATTGTCCATTTCACTGAGCTTAGGACAGATGGGCCCTGACATATTCAGAAAAAAACCCATGTGACATCAACATGAGAAAGACAAATCTTGGCCTAATCTTCAGCTAAAGGCCAATGTTAACATGTGCTTTATGCTTTTCACTTTAGAAATCACACCACAAATCCAAACTGTTGGGCTTAGTATGTCATTTCTAAAGTAATTTATTTGGGGAATATATGTAAACAATGAGTTAAATGAAATCCAATCTACCACAATTATCTCATAGATGCTATGACTCTTGAGTTCCTAATATATCTATCCATTCACTTTGTAAACATTTGTTATATCTTCATCTGTATCGGTAATAGAATAGTATAATCCTACTATATTTGTGAAGCGCCCTCAAGTGGTAAATTGATTTATAGCATAGGCCAAGTATTCAACATATATCTCAAACGGTTTAGAGGAACAATGTAGATCATTACACTTTACGTTAGTATATCAGTGCAAAATGACACAATCAAAATCATGTTCTATAAATTACATTTACTTAATTCATCTGATAACATCAATGTACCACCATAAACTTCATACTCCTAAATTAAAGACAACTACAGGGAATCTACTAAAACACATACATTGTACAGTAGTCAGTGAAATCTAGAAATGGTCAGTACATATTTCTCTCAATAGTGTCAGCACAAATGCTCATTTGAGGACTTGTTTTAGAGATGTTTTATTAAGTATTATTGTTTCTACTTTTCTGTAATGAAAATTTGTGTTAAGTTTCAAATGGATTATAAACACTTTAAAATAAAAAAACAAAACAAAACTTAAAACACTTAAAAAAAAAGTGCAGGTCTTTCATTGACCACTAGATGGTAGTGAGTACATAGCTTTTCTTTAGAGATATTTTAAATCTTAATTGATATGTGATAGATCGCATTAGTCTCTCCATATTTATAAAATTACTTTGAAGACTGTGAAAAAATAAAACATTTGTGCTATATGTGCAAAATAATAATTCTGTCATAATTTACTAAAGAGTTTCGTCCTTCTGCTGAACAGTGTTTTCAAATAGGTTTGGAACAACATGAGGGTGGGTAAATGACAGAATTTTTCTCTTTGAGTGAAATATCCTTAAAAGCTGAACTATCAGCAGCAGTTAAATCAATCACATCCCAGGAAAATATATCTGACCACTTCTTGCTCTTTTCTCTTTGCTGTGTTTTATCCTTCTCCCTTTACCCGTGAAACAGAGACCTCTTATGTACATTAAGCACATCACAAAAGCTTCCATTTGACACCTACCCTGGATTTCTCAGCAGCTCAAGACTCTCTTGATCCTTCCTGCTTGTTTGTGACACTGTTTTGAAACACCCTTCGATTCCCTTCAGGTTTGGACTATATGGACATGTGATATACTGCTCAGAAGGGATGTGACTTCACCCCACCCTGCCCCTCTTTTTCCTCTTCTATCTTTTCCTGTGACACTCTCACAATGCCCTCTCGTATATCATAGAGAGGAGAGGAGTCAGCGAACTGCAAACCATTCTTGTCCTCTTATTGTTCATCTCCAGTGCTTCAGTCTGACAGACTTCTGGCTCAACTCCCAAACTCTTTCTCTCCCTGAAGAATCTCAGTCATCCAGGGCCTAAAAGGGTGAACACACTAAACCGCTGTGCCACTTTAGTGCAAAAAATTATGTATCAGCTTTTAAACTAAGCTGATTCTTACTCACTAACCTCTTGCAATCCAGTTTAACCAACCAAATTCATTTATTAATGAAATATGTGTCTTTATCAGTGAGTAGCTGCTTTTTAACTAATTAGGTGATTTATTCACATGACTCATGACTCAAAGACAGCGACTTATTTTGCTCCTGATGTACTTTTGAACAAATGATTCAAATGACTCACTCAAGACACTTTGTGCCACTTACTGCTATAACAATGTATACTGCAAGAAAGAGTCCCCACTAATGAAGGCACTGACAATATGTCCGTAACAAACACATACACAAAAAGTCTCTGTGCTGTATGACCTGAACTAATTCTTATGTAAGTGGGCATCAGATGTGGCATAATCGAGTGTACATATAAATCAAAGGCATGTTCATGTGGTTACCTCGTACAGTTCGAAAGTTTGTGGTCAGTAAGATTTTATTTTTAAATAAATTAATCATTTTATCCAGCAAGGTCACATTAAAACTGATCAAAGTGAAAATCAAGACATTTATACTGTTACAAAAATGTCTATTTAAAATAAATGCTGTTCTTTTATTTCATATTTT
Organism: Enteromius mattozi; assembly: GCA_032359235.1. Lineage (NCBI taxonomy): Eukaryota > Metazoa > Chordata > Actinopteri > Cypriniformes > Cyprinidae > Enteromius > Enteromius mattozi. The sequence continues at coordinate 8,284,693 of JAUMHE010000072.1, forward strand.
CTATTTATCAAAGAATCCTGAATATTAATAATAATGGACCCTTTTCAGAGACAGTGATATCACTAATATAAAAAAGTTTTTTATGTTTACATTTTTTGAAATTTATAACAATTTGCTTTGCATTGTATTACCTTTGCATTAACTCGCAAAAATAGTTACTGCTGTTGTGCAGCTGTCTATGGAAGTTAAGGTAAACTGAAAATGATGTCAACATCGATTTTCTTCTGACTGCTGTTATCAGACTCTCTCTCTCTCACTCTCTCTTTCATGAAAACATTATCATGGATTTTTTATGTAAAAATATATATGTTTGTAGGCCTAGTCTCCCATTCACCGCTACAGAATTCAGCCAACTACAACGACTTCCACTGCTGAAAAGTATGGAAAGTGAAAAAGGTTAATAGAATGTTTAGACAAGAAGGTAAGTAATGTTTAATCACCCTATTAAAAATGATTTCTAGAGAATCAAATGATACTGAAGACAGTAATGCCTGCTGAAAGTCATAGGAATAAATTTGATTTTAAAACTTTATTTTATTTTTTGAATATGGATGGATGGCAAGATGGATAGGAAAAAAGATATAATGATGGAGAGATGGATGATTTTGTTAATTGTAAACACTTACCAAGGTACTGGCCCTTGCCTTCTCTGAAGGGTGGCCCAACAGGTCCCTTCATCATGGGCTGCACATATTTCATCTGAGGCATAGGGGCATAACCGCCCCCCAGAACATGGTTCCCCAGCGTTAGCAGGACACAGAGCACTCTCAGCATTGTCACTGGCCTCTGTGGTCACAGGCTTTCAAACTACAAAAAGAGAAAGATCATTGAATCACTGCTTTTAGATGAACCAAATAAGCCAACAATCCTTTAAAAATAGCTTTTAGGCCTATACTCTTTCACAGCATCAGAAAGATCATGCCGTTCCTAACGGAGCATGCTGCGCAACCTCTTTTCCAGGCCCTTGTCATTTCTAGGCTGGACTACTGCAATGCTCTTCTAGCTGGACTTCCATCATGTACAATCAAACTTTCACAAATGATTCAGGATGCAGGGACACAACTGGTCTGCAACCAGTCCAAAAGAGCCCACCTCTCTTTATCTTCCTGCACTGGCTCCTGTTTACAGCTCACATCAAGTTCAAGACACTAATGCTTGCATATAGAACAGACCTCCTACTTCCACTCACTTATGAAAATCTATTCTACAGAAGTCTGAGACCTGTGAGTGAGCGACACCTAGTGGTGCTATCACAGAGAGGCAACATCACTGGGGGCTGGGATAAAATTACAATTAAAACTCAGATTTAAAATTTGATAGACAATTCCAAATTTGTTGTCTTTATAGGTTGTACAATGTGGCCAAAATGTTGTGATTATATATTATTATATGTTGTGATTATTATTGGTGTTGTTATAAAAAAATACTAAAAACCAAATAAAAAAAAAAATTACTATTCACAATATTTCACTGCAAAGAAAATAAAATATTTAATAATAATATATATATACTTGTTCACATTGCACCTGTGCAATTACAATACTGATATAGTATTGAACATTTATGTTGATGAAATACCACAAACGGAAATCGTACAGCCCTAGATATAGAATAATATCTTTTGCTGGGTGTTATAACAAGCATATGTTATTCACTGCACATATTTTCAAAGTTTAAAATTTATCTCCTTTCAAAGACTGGGTTCTTCACTCCATGTTCTTTACCCCTAATCATTTTTGGATACCCGAAGGAGCGTTCAGTTTCTCTTCACGTTCCGTTTCTTTTGGCCTTACCAATGTGCTCGGTTGGATTTCAAAGTCCTACGCCAGTCAGCATTACTGCCAACAGGTGTAATAATGAGTGACAGTAGCATACATAAACAGCTCTCCATGTGCTAGCCTGATCAGTGATGACTGGCACGGGATGCAACACATGAAAGGCCTTCTCAGCTACCATATAGGCTACAAAACACTGAGAAAATAACCCCTAACACCGGTCCAAAACTGAAAAAGCAGAAGTAAAGCCCTTCAGGTTAAACTTTAGAAGTGAAATGTTATTTTAGGCTTTATTTCTGTACTTCATGGAAAACTCAGAGAATCTGTGGCTTCAGTTTTTTGGTGCAGACAAGCAGCCTTGTCAGATGTACATGGTTTCACTCGAGGGCCTACAGAGATGCTTACAAGAAGAGCCAGGAGGATCTTCCTACACGGCTGGCTGACAGACGGTCACTGAGTAGAGTTATTGACCCCACTCAAGCCTGGGCGATGAGGTACGGATGCCAAAGAGGTAGGGCTCAGTGCCTCAGCGTTTGTTTAACCAATCGTTCCCCAAGACAGCTGCAGCTGTTTGCTTTAATTTACTGCAGGAAGGAATGATAATTTCATCCTCATGTTACTCGCACCAAATATTTACACAGATTTGATCAGGTGCATGGGAGAGACCACTGGCTCGGAGATGAGGGGTGCTGATGGCATATATATATATATATATATATATATATATATATATATTATTATACACAAAATATATTATTTTGTGTTCTGCAGAAGATGCAAACCATACCGGTTTGTAATGACATGAGACTGAGTACATGGTGGCAGAATTTAATTTTGTGGGGAATTAAATAAATAAATATAGGCTAATTAATATATAATATGAAATAATCATAAAATGTGAAAAATTTTTTTTTAGCATTTTCTTAATATTTTCTTACTTAAGAAAAAAAAGTTACACATTTTTTATTTTATTTTCAAGAATACCTATAAGAATATTAATAAAATTCAATAAATTTTGTATAACAAAGCAAGTAAATTCTACAGGTTATTCATTTTAAGAATCTGGTCTAAGACCCCATTTATGACCATTTGTGGTCTCTAGATATCACACCTGGATGCGCTCTCCTGTGCTCTGCCTGAATATAGCAGGTAGTTTATTGACTCATCTCCCAGTCCTTTACTTCTACACACTGTGTTCTCTCAAGAGTGCTGAACCTGCGAAGCCTGAGGGATGGAGCTTAAAGTCTGCTGATCTTAAATTCAGTCCAAAAGCACATGGACATCCTATCCGTGGCCTTCACAGTTCACAGGTTTTGGTTTGCCGTTCTCAGTGGACCTGGCCAAGCCAAGACACATTCATAACCTACCTCACTTCCTATTTCAATGTGCTGTGACAGCTGAACTCTCTCTCGTAACCACAGGTTTGAACACAGAAACTCACTAGTCAGCCCGACGGCATCTGCAAGCATGAGACCCACAGGTCAGATCATCTTTCTCCACAGTGCCACAGCTCAGCAAGAACCTCTTTAAATTCTAACCAAAGGTTAATGGTGCCCCTTTCTCAAATATAAACCCTTTTCACAGTTTAAACAGAAAGAGGCTCCTGTAAGGGCCATATCAGAGACTGTAATCATTTGAGACACTTTCCATGAGTAGCACCCGAAACATTTCCAAATGTCTTTTTTGGTCAAATGGTCAAATTGGTGATTGTCAAGTTCAGGAGGGTAAAATAAATATAGCATTTTATTCTATTTTTTTACCTATTTCTAATGTGTTTTGATGTATTTACTTATATTTTTGTAAGTGTTAGTAGTTATGGATGTCTAAATACAATAAAACATTAATTTGTGCAACTTTTGATAGTTTTTTCCCCTAGCAATAAACATATATTTCACTATACATTTTAAAAAAAGTATAAAAAATAATTGATCGAAAATATAATAAATTTGTTGTTATAGTTTTTTCTCTAAAAATATAATTAATAAATATCCAAAATAAATTAAATGTCAGTTCGACAATTATGTTAAAGTAATATAAAATATTTGTAAATTATGAGAAATAATACGATTTCACATACAGACATATATATGGTCTATTAAAGTGGACTATGTATTGAATGCTAAATTATCAAAAATATTATAGATTTGTTGTTATTTTATACTAATATCATAATTAAATAAATATATACAATGGATTTAATAACAGTGTGACAATTATGTCAAAGTAATATGAAAATAATTATGATAAATAATAACATTTTTATTCTGTTTGATACTGTGAAAAGGGTCAAAATTCACATTTATATAAGGGCTACTTTTCATGCTAGGTTAATTTTATAATAAATATCAGTTTATTTAACATATCCATCACTTCTCAAAACAAACAAACATATTCCTTTAAAAAATATTAAAAAAATGAATTAATAAGGGAAAACCAAAGTTCTTTTGTGTATTTATATGGAGTGTGTTTGTCAGATGCATGAAATGCCTGTGCTCACTTCAAAGGAAGCATGCAAATGGTGGAAAGTTAGCAACATTTAGTTTGTGCCTGTGTTGCATCAGTGAAAATCAAAAAAGAAAAGTATGGCAGAGCACATGTCCATGTTAAACCACATCTGCAGGGAACCTGGTCCAACTGCAGCTCCTGCACTAGCTGGCCAGAGAGATGAGGGAAAAAAAAGAGCCAGACATGCTCAGCATTGCTGTGTTTTCCCAATCAGCAAGACTCCAAACGGGGCACTCTGCGCCTGTTTGCTTTGCCTAATTCACTGTGGTTCACTGGCGTTTCCCTCTTTTATCATTTTCGATTTTCATTTTTATTGTTGTTCTTACTGGAATTTTGGATCGGGGCTCTGTTGGGCTCCAGCAGGACAATTTTGGGCTTTGCTCCGACCTTGAAGCCCTCCTATGGTGTACAGTGTAGTGCGATGCTGTTTTGCCACCGTGAGCTTATAGCGCTGCGGTTGCCATCTTATTTTACTGCCGCATAAGGATGTGCAGTCCCAAAAACTATGAGCGAGCCTGTATAATTAGTCACGTCTGTGTGAGCATCTGTATTTGCACTCGATAAAAAACTTGCTTCCTCCTAGTTCTCACATGTAGCCTTTCCCCCTCCAGGAAAAACACGATCACATGTCACAGGGAACACAGGGAGGCCAAGAGAGAGAACCAAAGAGTCAGACAAACAGAAAACGGGCAAAAACAGAAAGCGACTGAGAGCATTGCTGGTACGGCCAATTTGGTTAGTTGTTGAATAGTTGGCTGTCGTTGGTGGTGGTGGGGGGGAGGGGGTGTCGGAGGCTTTTTTGAGGGTTGTGGTATTGTGGGGAGGATAATTTAAACGTTCTTGACCATGTGCCCTGCTCTGAGCAGGCGTCTTAATACTTGAAATGATCAGAATCAGACATTACCCCTGTTCCACAGGCCGGCACAATCTGTTTATCTAATGTTTTTCTTGAAAAGCTCTGCAGACGCAGTAAAAAAGTCTCACGCAATCCGTCTGGCCAAGGGTTCGGCCATCCATGCGCACTCTCTGTGTTTACAGCGCACAGCTGAGGCCTAAAACATAGATATGCACATGAGGATGGGCGACTGCCAAATGTCTATAACAAAAAAAATAAGGAGCTTCTGAGTAACTGAAGCCAGTCACAACCATTGAAGGTAAAACCATCCGAAAGAACAATAAAAAAGGAGCAATTTGGCAAAAGCTGGCTATGGTTTATCTAAAACAGATTTATAATGAAGTTGTGCATAAGAATTTACGGTAACAGCTACCAAAATTCGAAACAGAAATTGGTCTAAGAGCAGAAAGGGAAATAAGCAAGCGTTCGTCCCAGACATTACAAACTTTATAGCTTTCCTATATAGTAAGTCGGCCTCCAAATCAGAAAATAACAGGGAATAATAATTCACTGAGACCCAAAACGAGCTTTAAAAGCATATCCGTGTAATTCATGTCTAACCAGACTTGTGAAACTCAGTCAGAAAGTGAAATGTTCTCATACTGGTTCTTGTATGAAAACAGAAAAAACAAACACATAACGCATTACTTTTCACTATACCACTTACTCTTACTGCACACTGGCGGAAAATTAGGCAAAACAGTGCAGGGGCCAAAACCTACTAGCAGTAATCTCTAAAAACAACATGGCAGCTCAGGTGGCAACCAAGACACCAAAACTGAGTGAGCCACAAGTAAATAGCTTAAAAGAAAGCTATTCCCACTTTTCATTACCTTAAAACAGATGGCTCTTTCCATGATGGTTGTGAAATGTACACTTTGGTTCTCCACTAAAACCCACAAGCAGCCCACAGGGCCCAGCGTAAGACCGCTCAGGTGTGTTAATTCACATAATATTGTTGACAGCTTAAAAACAGGACAAATATTGGTTACACTTTATTTTGATAGTCCCTTTTAGACATTCTACGAAACGGTAAGTAACTCTGTAAATACATGTAAACTAATGTAACTCTCATTAATTTGCTACATGTCTACTAACTCTCAGACTAGACCGTTTAGGGTAGGTTTAGGGTTAGTAGAATAAGTTGATATATACTTGCAAAGTTTCTCACTGTCACTATGTAGTATGCTGTGGACCCATCAAAATAAAGTGTTAAAAGTTATTAAGCAGACAGTCTAGTAATACTCTAATGACTTCTAGTTGACATAGTTGCAAAGTTACTTACTGTTAGTAGTGGACTATTAAAATAAAGTGTTACCCAAATATTAATGTTAAAATTAATATTACTAACATTTGTTTTCAAATATTAATAAGCAGTGGAAAAGTTTTTTTTCAAAGAAATATAAATATTGGGTGTATACATAATTAATGATCATAATAATAATAATAATAAACATTTAAAATTCATATTTAAAATAAAGAAGTACAAAGAAGTACAAGTAAATTAATAAAAGTAAAAAACAATAAGAGACTAAAAACAAGATAAATATTAATGTTAATGTTACAATTAATATTTAGTTGAAAATATTATATTATAAATAGTTTATTAACATGAATTATTTAATATTAAGCAGTAAGATTTTAAAAAAATAAACAGCAAAAACAATAATAAAATCTCGTGTGAAATAATAATATAAAATATAACTAACAATTAACAATTTTATTTCAAACAATTTTAAACAAATACATATGTAAATAATTAATAAAAGCACATAAAAATCTTACATTCGAAATTAAAACTTGCTCATCGTACAAGTGGTGTATTCAAGTATGTATGAATATAACTTGTGTAACTTGAATAATAATAATAATAAGGCTAACTGAGACTTTTGTCATAGTGCTTGCATGTTGTTACTCTTTTGTTAGTTTTGATTGCTTCTATTGCCTTCATTTGTTGCTTTGGATAAAAAGCGTCTGCTAAATGGCTAAAATGTAAATGTAAAGTTTTTTTTGTAAATAATAAATCCAGAAAGAAAATATAACTTAGATGCATGTTAATGTAAAAGAAAGTGTATCTGTGCGTGTTTGCACAGTACAGGCACACTTCTATTTGATAGGCACCATACTTATGGAGTCAGTGAGAAAGGCGGAAATTGGGTCTGAGAGTTTTATTCCATAAATCAACTTTTCAGCACGAGTTAAATCTCAGGAGGGAGTGAACGGTGCTTAACCTGTAATGGCCTCCCCGTCTGCCAATCTTCTATCGCTCCTTTTCTCCCCTGTGTAATCGACTACCTTAGTAACTCTACAGCGCTGCGCAAACATTTAAAAAACGCACGTTTACTTTCTCTGATTGCATGGTGTATAAGCGTCCACCGTGACCTGAGCCCAGTGTGCTTATTAAAATGGAGGTTTGGCTAAATTGGCTCTTAGACAGCATTTCTCAGACACATTGACCTACAGAGCAAGTCTCAAAAAACACTGGGTAATATGTAGCCGTAACCCCGCTGTGACAACATTTAACAGAATCGTTCAATAAATCATCCATTTAAATGCTGTCAGGGTCCTGCTGGGGTGTGACTTAAGCTGTTTACGCTGCCATTTTGTTCCTCACCCTCCACTTTTTTCCAACAACGGGGCCTCCAGTCTGCGCCTAGGGCCCCATAGACATTATGCAATGGTCCTAAAGCTAACGCTCCTGTCAAGTTAACTGACAGATGAACAGTGAATTCAAGTGCTGCACTTCTACTGTTTAATGTCTTCAAATAGGGTTTGTGGATACTGTGGGAACATGATTTCTCAGGTAGCTCAGATGAAGCTCCCTCTAGCTTCCCCCAGAGGAAATGTTCTCTTAGACACAGTAAATAACAGACACTATCCATCGTAGCTGTCTCACTTTCTTGGCTGTGCGAATGATGCACATACCTTTTGCGGTCTTGGGAATACAGCAGCTTGTTTTGTTGTACAGACACACATATGTAGCATGCACAAGAACTGAGTGTTTAGATTATACACCAGCTGGACCGTTAGCACAGGTGCTCCTATAGCTTGGGTTATTATGACTTTCTGTTTAGGTTTAATCAGAAATTGGCCACTAGGGTGTCTGGAGTGCCTTGTCTGAGACCATACTAAACATATGTTTTAGCTTTTTTAGCTCATTCTCTTTAGATTTAAAGCTTTAGCATGATAAACAAGGGACTGCATTGCTAATGCATTAGCTAGCAAGGCATACAGCAACAATTCAGCAAACTACTAATATGGAATCTAAATAAAACAAACACAAAACTGGAAAGACACTAAATCATTAGATACTGTGATAAACACGTATGGATTGTGGTGTTCTCACGAATGTGCACTGAAGATGGACAGAGTTATTTTTGTTTTCTTTGCACACAAAATGTATTCAATTTGGTTGAATCGCTGATGGACTATTTTAACAATGTCCTTACTACCTTTCTGGGTCTTAAACATGTCAGTTGCATTGCTTTTTTTGCCCTACAAATTAGCCACCTCATAAAATATGTACGAATTGCTGTGAGATCGGACTGGATAAAGTGCATTTGCTAAAGTAACCCTCCCATTTTTTAATGGTTTGAGTTCTTTTATTGTGACTCATCTTTCATGGGACTGCTTCCCAGAATGCTCTGCATCGCAGATGCCAGGTGACATTACCAAGCAAGTTTACATTAGCAGAAAAAGTGGTTATGTGATACAAATGTTAAAAATGCATTTGTTTACAAATCACACACTGTGGTAAAAGTGTTTTTAAGTCATAATGCATTATGCAATGAATTGCACAAAAATGTGTAAATTAAAAATTGTACATAAAGAAAATTTTGTGGTGGAATATGTCATGATTGGTCATGGTATCTGGGTATTTTACATATATTCTTATGGGGAGATAGCATTCCACTTTGCTTTCTTTTGTTAAATCATCCCACTCTCTTACGTTTTTGTTTTATTTTATGTCTTCATAATTTGATTTACTCCAACTGAGTTCCAATTCCAAGGCTCAGTCAGATTTATTTTGGTTTGTAAACACTAACTGGCTCAGCACATCTCTTCAGGGGCTTGTGGAGGGTCGATGTGTTTAGGTGAGTAACCTCTTTTCTGTCACAAATTGACCTGTTGTTTTAGATCCACTGATATTTTCCAGCTCATTCTATATTCCAGATATTCTGTATTTGAATCTATCATGATGGAGAACAAAGGAGGGCATTTGAGTTGATGTTGAACACTTTAAGAGACAGAAGAATGGCTGTGGAGAAAGAAATAGTAATAAGAATAAAGCCCAGTCTCCAACTGAGAGGTACTTTGTTTTGTTAATTGTTGAGAAATATCTGATTAAGACAGCTCCAAATACAATCCAGGTGTTAGCTTAAAAAAATTAGTTTAGCTTACAGGAAAACGCTCACATTCTTTCCTATTCCACATGAATATGAAAAACGAGTTATAAAGGCGCCATAATCACGACTGATACCTGAAGGGACAGTTTACTTAGAGCATAAATACTTGATAAAAAGAATGAGGGCATTGGATGTGTGTACAGACAATAGAGAGGAAATACATTCTTAATTGAGATTAGATTATTTAAAATTCAATAATTATGGTCTGTTTGTTAGTATGATGTCTGTTCTTATAAAAATCAAATCAAATCTAAATGGACTGGTCTGGAAAAATATTCCTTTTGAATAATGCATATGTATCACAAATAAATCTCTCTATATAAAGTGTATATATTTTATCATTTAATTTAAAGCACTTTTTTAATATATGGAGCTTTAATTTCTTGTGAGCATACAGAAATTGTATAGAAATAAATACAAATAATAATATAGCCTACTAAATCACAATTCTACAATGTAAATAATAATAATAAAATAGATTTGTAAGTACTAGCAGGAGCAGTGTTCGGTTCTGTGACATGACCTGTGCTCTAGCTGTATTCCTGCTATGTGTGTCTGGGTCTGTCTGCCCTCCTCTCTCCCCAGACACAGACACAATCTGATCCCCACGTCCTTCCTCACCTGCTCTGTCAACAGTCTCTGTTTTTCCCTTTACCACTTTTTCTTTCTCACTTTCTATCTCCTTTTCCTTTTCTCTCTCAACATCTCTCTCCTCTTTCCTATTATATGTCTTTTTTGAGGTTGAGCTGGCAGTCACTTCTCTCTACTTCATAGCTCTCTTTCCTTCTCTCCGATTTCTCTCTTGCTTCTTCTCTTCAAAAATAATTCTTAGTCAGGATTTTAGTCTAATTTTTTGTTACAAATATCTGAACACCCTTAAACAAAATTAAATTCTATGAACAGGAAATTTAATGCAAGATAATAATAGATGCAATAATGTAATATTTCTTTAAGCACAAACCTAACAAAATACTCTTAGATTTATGCTTAACTTAAGTCAATATAAGTATAAGGATAATGCACTCAAATATTAAAATGTAATCATAATTTCCTCGCCCTATTTTGTTTAAAGAATTGAATTTTAAGAAATTGTTTGCAGATTTAAAATGAACACAAAAGAACCATTAAACTAGTCCTTACTCATCTCACTGAAAACTTGACATCCGTCATTGCTCTACTTGGCATGTCAAAGAGAATTTACGAGTAGTTAAGTCCATTTTGTGAATGAATCATCCTTTTGCATATAAATATAGTGCAAAAATTATGTGGACCAATTTTTTTGTGTCCTTTTAAAGTCTCTACAAAATATTCTTAGGAATTAAACCTCATTAAAAAGAATGAGCTTAAAATAACAAAATGGTGAGTACATAACATTTTTCTATTAAATGCTCAAATGTATCTTGTTTGAAAAATATAGATAAAGAATCACCAGTGATAAAGAAAAGAGTTTTGTTCAGAATTCTCTTTCATGGCACATTACTTGTGCAAATGCTCTTATTGTAGCGTGCCAAGGCCTGACAATTCAGGAGGTTTTTTTCTCTTCACGTCTCTCTCATTAAACACAGACACATGCTTGCGGTTCACACACATTGTCCCTGGGTGGTACAGAAAGAACAGAAGCTGTACAGAGAGAAAAGATGGATAGACGGAGGAGAGAAAACACTGAAGTGTGCAGTAGCAGACGGGACAGAGAGCATTCATCAGCTGGCTGTGTTTTGTCTCCACAGTCTGTGCCATATATTCAGTCCGAATGACAAATGACCCGCTCTACTCCTCCATGTGGGTGGCACTCGTCAGTGGAGCAAGACCTACCTAAGTGTAGGTGAACTCCTTGGACGCATAACATGTACATACCTATGTCTGATGCGGATGTGGTGCCCCAGGATTCTGTCAAGCTTAAATTACACCGGGATTCTTTCAGAACAAGGCATAGACCGCCTCCTCTCCAGTACGCATTAAGAATGATAAATGAGTACCGTACTTAAATCTTGCCCTTTTCTCAAATCGTCCAAATATTTTTCATTCAGCTCATCCGGTCCCAAATGACAAGCTTTTCTTGGTATAAGGAGGCACAATTAGACGTTGGAAACCAGGCCAATGGCTACATGGATTTAGACTTGTTTTTGCTGTGCAAGGTGTGAACTTATGGAGTACCAAATAATTGGTTTACACCAGGGAAATCACACTTAATCCAAAGTTTCACTTTTCTCCAGGGCTGGAAAAATTCAGACTTGGTCACAAGTGAGAATCGCTTCCAGAAGGAGAGTGACTTGCCGGTTTATTTCTGTCGTGAAATTCTGATGCATTGGTGATGCAGTGTTAAAATGCTTGCTAAACTATCATGACTAGTGTAGCTCTGAGCTGTTGGTGTTGGCCGATGCTGTCTGCTTGCTAACCATGGCAAAACAGAAAAGTAATTGTTAGCTTTTACACCTCCATCATCACCCATTGCAGATATTTAATGGTGTAGTGGCAGATTTTGGAGCAAATAGAGACCAAATCGGATTTGAGAAAGTTCCTTAAAAGGATTGACAACCGTATTCTGCTGCTGTGTGAACGCAGTCTTACTCTCACTGCATGGAAAAGAAAGGTTTAAATACCTCAAGTGTTTTGGAGTAACAAACACAGTTATACAGGTTTTCAGAGACATGAAATCATGAATAATGACAGAATTTTCATTTTTGAGTGAACTATTCCTTCAATCCCAACTTGCTCTAGGGGTATGGATAAAAGTGTCTGCTAAATGGCTACTAATAATCACTGTGTCTGATAGGTATCCAAGACACATGGAAATCCTCCACTGTATTCTCACAGTCTGGATGGCAGAGAAAAGAATTCAGGCTCTGCGATGAGAGTGAAGGGTGAGAGAGTTTGGGGATTATAATTTAATAAGAGCCAGGAAATCTTTGTCAAACCCCCTCAAGGGGATGAAAAGATGTGGTGTTCTGTGGCAGACAGCAGGATCTCAGACGGTGAGACAGGTCTGCTTTTCTGACACAGGGATGAAAGGCCAGCTATATTAGCATCACAGGTCGCAAACCACAGCCAAAGCCGCTGTCTGAGGTGAGGATACACTGTTCTGAAGCCTCTTCCATCATTCCCAGGGAGAAAAATACAGGAAAATTGCACATTGCAGGATGTTGACACATCTTACTACTTAACCAATGCTTTCTGGAGTCCAAGAACACATAGAATGATTTTTACTCTGCTCAAGTGTTTGTCAGTGCACAACATTGTACTGAAAAAGGCCTTAGAGAAACTCTTTAGAATGTTACAAGCTCTTGGTGTATAAAGAAGATCTGTAAAGTTTCAAAGACTAAAGTCTGAAAACCAAAGAGATATTCTTTATAAAATTTAGGACTTGTACACTCCCCCCTAAACCAGCTCATGATATCACAAAGTGGGGGCGTGTTTTCATAACACCGCCCAAAAGTTTATGCAAAGAAAGAAGGTGGAAATATCATTCTCGCAGTAAAAGCTGGAGAGTGGCCTATGATGGCTGTGCACAGAGATTATACAGTGGAGCAATTCTACCTCTGCAAGGACAGTCTGGCAATTCTGACTCTTGAGAAGTTTCTTCTTCTCAAATAAAGTGCTTTTTCTTTCACACAGAAACACACAGCATCTCCCTGACATGGCTGCATCAACACAACTGCATTACTGAAACCACACCTTCTTTCTTTGCATTAACATTTGGACAGTATCATGCAAATATTTCCACATTGTGACATAGACATGTGGGGGCTTGTTTTAATGATCAGCCTTCTTATTTAGATAAAAAAATATATATATTTTGTGGGAGACTTTGAGCTTTGTAACTCTGCAGATCTTATAAATGCACAAAAAGCTAATTACTATGAAAATTGTGAGAGAATGACAAAATGATGATTGACAAAGACAGATAGATAGACAAAACATTAGACAGAAAAATATAAAGAACAGAAAGAATGACAGATAGACTTCCAGAGAAGCAGAGCTCTGCAGGTTCACATAAATTCTGCTCACAAGGGTTTATATATTGGTAACTTGACTTCCACCCCACCCATCCGACAGAAACTAATGTATGAAGGATTATTGCAGCAGACTGTGAGTCCCATTTCTCAAAGCGTGTGTGTTTGTGTGTGAGGGGGTGTTGTGGTTTGGGGTGGGACTGTGTGCGTGAGCATTTGGTATGAATTATAGTTTGCTCTCACCTCTGTGCACATATACACTATTGACCAAAAGTGTGATCAAAAAAATCCATGTCTGACGTCTATCTTTTGAAGCGTACTTTTTAGTGTTTCCTGGAGAAAGGTTTTGCCATCCATATGTGCCAAAACTTGATTTAAACATGTTTTCAAACACATGTGTGTGTGTGTGTGAGAGAGAGAGAGAGTGTGAGTGGTCAAGATTCCATTTTGGGAATGCGCTCATTGACACTTTTGTCCAGATCAGACTGTGAAAGGAAACTTCGAGCCACGGTGAGGGATCAACATCTCATTTCCCCAAACTTCTGGAATCTGCACTCTCTCTTCCATTTCCTGGAGGTGAGGTTTTCATTCCCTCTCTGCTCTTAAACCTCACCCTTTCACAGGACCTCCAGTTGAGATTAAATAGATGCAATTGAAAAAAATTGTGGGTTTGTTACCAGCACAAAAACTGCCAGTTGGACCTGAAAAGTGGAACAAATACAGATCCCGAGAGGCCTGTATCCCACACCAGACGTTAATGTTCCAACTCTTTAATTGTTGTTCTGACTTCCATTTAGCATACAATAACTTAGCGTATCAATGCCAGGCTTCTTCACAAGCTAACTTCTGCAATTTCCTCAATGGGTTTTAGCCATTTTGGCCTATTGTGACACTACATCATTTTAGTTGGGAGACTAGGGATTCTCTCTTGACCAATCCTGTCAAAAGAGATCCCCAATCGAGGACGATTAGACACTGTATTGTCCGAGGCGCATGTTGTGTAAAACAACACATCCAGCCCCGGCCTCACCCTAAGTCTTAAAGGCCTGTAAAAGCTCTGTGTAAACAGCAAAGGAATGAAATCTTACCACCATTGTACTCAAAAGAAGGACAGATACAGTGTGGGGATTAAGCAAGTGAGAGGAAAAATATAGGATAGTGAGGGGGGTGTGAGAGATGAAGAGGAGGACGGAGAATGAGAAACATTCAGGGATCACTGAAAGCTCTTTGCCATTTTGGTTATTTACTGAATATTGTTATGATGACAGGCGGAACAGAGTCGCAAAGGGGATATGTAAAATGTGGAAACATCTTTGCTGGAAAAAAGGAAGATGGTGGGATCTTAATTTTTAATTGTCCGCTAGGGAGGGAGCAACAATTGAGGACAATAACTTTGAATGATGGCAGGGTGGTCCAGCCAGCATGTGCAGCCTCTCTGGAAAAGAATCATAAAATATAAATAATGCGCTTTCTGCAGGGAATCTTGTAGTGTTTCGAGTGTTCAGACCTTTACAGTGGGAATCTCTACAGGTGTACTGATGATAAGAATGGCTTGATTTAGAGATCCACAGCATTCAAAGAGGTCTGTATCATGGACTGATATGAAATTAAATAAATTCAAATGTGCAAATATGCAAATAAATGTCATATGACTGTCATCATAGTACAGCTTTTCAAGTTGTTGGCTAAATAACATTGCAAAAGAAAAAAAACACAACACAACACACTACAGTGTTTTTTCCCCCTAATATTGTAGTAAATAATCCTTTATAGAAACTGGGGTCAGTAAGTTGTTTCAAAGATTAATAGCTTTACTCAAAACAGACGCATTAATCAAAAGTCACAGTAAAGACATTTATAATCTTACAAAATGCTTCCATTTTAAATTGCTGTTCTTTTCAGTGTTCTATTCATCCTGAATACAACATTGAAATGTGACACTGACCAAATGAAATTGATCAGCATATTAAATTGATTTCTGAAGGATCACGTGAAACTGAAAGACTGTAATGTAATGGCTGCTGAAAATTCAGTTTTACCATCACAAGATTCAATTTTAGAACATGTAAAAAATATATTTTAAATATATTAAAACATCATTTTAAATTGTAAATAATCTTACCAACCACAAACTGTTTAGTTTTTTAAATTGGTGTGTCCACTAGGTGGCAACACTCACATACATCCTTTGCTATCAAAGTCTAGCCGAATAAGAAATAAATGACAAAAATAATAGATGTGCACAGATGTGAAAACAGAAAGGCACAATTCCCTACTGTCCTCTGCAGGTAAAGTGGAGCACCACAAAGTAGTTGTAGTGTGTACATGTTGAATGGTAAAAAGTCTTTTGCTGGTGGTTGTAAATTTTCATAGTATTTTTGGTTACTAACATTTTTCAAAATATCTTCTTTCGTGTTGAACAGAAGCAAGAATTAGCGTGAAAGTAAATGACAAAAATGTTTTTCAAGAAAAAAGCTGGATAAGTGGAATAGCTATAACATTCAACGAAGAGTATCTGAAATCTATTACCAGAGACATAACTAATATTCAATTTAGCAGCGCATATTTAAACACAAACACAACATTTACCTTTTTTAGACAATTTCTCAGACTTCAGATAACAGCAGCGCTATTGGCAGCACATTTCTGTGTGGGTTTCTCTCATGAGCGAGACATAGCAGTTAGCCAAGAGCCCTGAACACCCCCATATGAATAATCAGACCTTACAGACTTCAGAAGGAAAAACAAACATGACGAGGCAAGAAGTTGTACATTGCCACTGAACCATGAGCAGAGGCCTCATTACTGACAATCAAAGTCTCTATTGGTAAGTACATACAAAATAAGACCTTGTTCCTGTTCTACAGCTGGAGGAAGGAGAGAGGGAGCAGGTTTTTCCCTTTACTATCATGCGCTGAGCACCAGATGTGCCTAAACCGTGAATATGAGAAAAGATGGAGGGGAAAAAGGAAGGAGGGGCATAAATCTAAACCAGGCCTGGAGTTGGACAGGAGGGGTTAACTCAATACTTCCGCCCATACTTTCATCTGCATCCTGTCCTCCTATTTTCTCACAACCTTCACATCTTCGTTTCCTGCCCCTCCTCTATGGTGAGGTCCACTTCTGCCTCCACCTAATGAAGGAATGAATGACGAAAATAAGCCTGGAGACACTTTAACATTGGCAGTGGATCATTTCAGCTGTAACTCATAACAATGAATTCGTGTCATTCATTGTGGATGAGATATGGAGCGGGAATGTCACAACATGATATGATTCGAGTCACAAGTCCGACATCCTGAATGTTAAGTGAGTTACGATGTAATACCAGACCATTGTTATTAAAGTGCATAGCGAGGCGAAGCCTGCCAGAGAAGGTGAGAAATGCTCGTTTCTAATTACCACAGAACTCATAAATGAGATTTAATTCAAGGAAGGCAGACGTGAAATCATTTTCACATCTGTTCCAGTCGTAAACAGACCGGAATTAAAGCAAATTTACGGCTAATGGGCTGTTTAAAGATCTGGGGCTCTCCCAAACCCCACTGAAAAACAAAACCAAAAAAATGGAGAGATGGACTAAACCCAGACAATTACACCTTTAAGAACTCATTTCCACCTGTTAGATTGCATTCTTGCAATCAAGCCAAACCATATAAAAGGGCTTGTGTGTCTTGTGTGGCCTGGCTAGACGTAATGACTGTCTGATTATTCATGCACTAAATATCCAAATGTTGAGGGGAAACAAAGAAGTGCCTGCTGACCGGAGGAGAACACTTTCAATGACTCAGATTGTATCGTACTAACAAGTACAGGGTGCAAAACTCTGACCGTTGGCTCAATTAAGACCGTAATGCATCCACATTGATTTGAACAGAAGTCTGGAAGTCTAGCTATGCACCTGGGATGTGTAGACTGCACTCGAGAACTCATTACTTACTTCAATGTGACAGAAAAATGTGGGCAAACACAGCTTTTTAACTCATAAAGACATTCAGGAGCAGTATTGCCCTCAAACTACACCTGTTGAGACTGTTAAAGTGGAGAAGGGGATTAATATAGTGTGGAATATCCCGGTCTTATTTACCAAGTTTATCTATGTGTTGAAGAGTGATCTGAGTGACCGAAATCAGCCAACCTTGCACGGTAAATCACATGGGCAGACCCTCATACCCTTCCCGTAATGTGATTCACCTATGTCAGCAACCTGGAGCGAACAGTGCTGGCCTACAAACCAGCTCTTTAATGGCTTTAAATAGCACTTTGTGCCATGTTCCACTTCTGCTGACATCTTCAGGAAAGTCGAGTTTTAGAAAACGAGGGTAGCAGCAGACTGGAGACGCCTCACATGACAGATACCTGGTTTCCACAGAAATATTGCTGGTACTTGGCTGTTAAGACTAATTATGTGGTACATTACTACTTTGCTAACTAACAAACGAACTTAGCACAGGAGTTTTGTTTACGAGGCTTAATGTAATTGATATTTAAAACATAACATGCAAACAGACAAACAACAGTTACATTTTTTTCATTTAAATCACAACATTTATTTTTGATGAATAAGAGCATATTTATTTATATACAGAAGTCAAATAGGTGATATTTCTAAATATTATATTTTATTATATTTTAAAGGAGCACATTTGATCTGTTTTAAATGTGTCCTGTGAGGGCAGCAGTAGCCAGTTATGACTAAAGATAACCAGACAGAAGACAGGACAGTACGGGTACTGTTTCAACTCAAAAAGCTTGTTGAAGTAGTTCATTTGCCGTCCATTTAGGAGCAAGAAAGCATGTCTGTTTTTAAACAAAGAAACAGAAGGAAGAAAAAGAGAAACTGTGGAGCACAGCTGACAAAGTGCAGGCTCTGTGTGAGAAAAACAAGCCTGTTTTACTGACCGTGGGCAGTGACATGAAAGCCATTTTGTTTGATCTTACAGCTAAATAATATCTCTCACAATTTCTTCCACTTCTTGCATTTCCAAAATATTAAAAAATGCTCATTAAAGAAATTCAAATTACTGTATGTATGAACTTCACTTTTAATGTATTTCTAATAAATTAATGGATCCAAATAAGAAAGCATTGTGCCACTGGCAAAATAACCACAAAGTAAATCCTTTATGGTATGTATATTACATATGCGGTCCCCATACTGTATTCTCTGGAAACATTTCTGAGAACTGTAAGTTTTACGAGCTTGTGACGGTCAGAGGAATGTGACCTATAACATTTTGAGTGCTGGAGAGGAGCTAATTTTTTACACATTATTGGGCCTGGCCTCCAACTGTAGATATATATATCACTCCACAGCCCTCAGTGAATAAAACACCTGTCACCATCAGACCATCACAACAGCGCACCACCCACTAGATGTACTTGTTGACATAAGCCGACCTGGGAAATGGGAGTAATTATACAAAGCACTTATAGAGGTCAGCAGGTCGCCTAGCACCGAGGAGGTTCTTCTCCTTAGAAAGACTATTAAAAACAGGATGATAGCTGAGGGCAAGTATGAAGGACGACCACACACATAAATGAGAAATCTTTACATTTTAAACATTTGTAAACCAATTAAAGGTAAAGTAGTTCTTAAAAAATAAATAAATAAAAAAAAAGTGTTGCTTGTTTTTTTCTTGTTTGAGTAAAAAAGTATTTAAAAAAATACACAAAAAGGATTTCAACAATTTGAATACACATCTTCTGTGACAAGCCTGCTTTTATTTATTTTATTTAAATTCTTATTATTTAAATCAATATTATTTAGAGTAAAAAAAAATTAGGGTGATACAACTGTCTAAAATAAAATATAGTAAAAATTAAAGACAAATAATATGAATTAAAATCAGGGTGTAAAATGTCATCTGGTTCAACTCTTTAACATATTATTAAAATATGTAGACATGAATGAGGAGCATGTATTATTTTTTTTTAATTCAAGTTTATGTAGATATTTTGGGGGGCAAAAAGTAAAAAAATGACACGTTGATCCAACTGTCTAATATAACATAATGAAAAATAAAATAAATTAGAAATCAGGTTGTAAAATGTCATCTGGTGCAACTCACTAAAAATGTATTTTTATAATATTTATAAATTGAAATGATAAGCATGTTTGTTACTTTTTAATTCAAGTTTATTTAGGTATTTTTAATACAAAAAAAAGTATTTTTTTTTACATGTATTTTTATTCAATTACTTAAATTTACATCTTTACATTTTTTAATAAAAAAATATTTTTTTATTTTTGAGGGACAATAAAGTAAAAAATGTCGAAAGTAAGGTATAATACATTAATAATAATAATACAATAAATCAGGTGTTAAAAAGTAATCTTTGGCAAATCTTAAAATGTTTATTATGAAAATGTTTATGAATAACTGATTCATAATATGTTATCCATTATGATTCTACATTAATTTGGAATTATTTTTTATTCATTGTATTATTTATTTATTTATTTAGAAATAAAATAAAATAAATCAGGTTTCTAATGTAAAAACTTACATTATGAATACACTTTTTTTTTTACTTTGAAAACAAAATACTGATGTGCACACTCACATGGAAAATATGTTATTACTTTTTGACTTCATTTAAGGCATTCTTATTTGTCACTGACCCATGATCAGTACTAAAAAGTTTTAAAGACATCTGTTCCAAATACTAGATTCTGCTTGGCTGTTCTCTGACACTAATGGCTTAATGACACCTTTCCTTAGCACTTGTGGTGTCAGCCACTGTTTTATACCCGGTAAAGTGGTCTGGATTCCTCCTCTCACACAGAACAGCTCCATTTGGTTTTCACTTCATCTAGACAGGAGCTTTTAAATAATGAGGCTATAAACGCACCGCCGTTACTCAATGCCGACACCGCACAGCCAATTAAAAACAAATCAAGCCTTCACTCCTCATGTCAAAAACTGCTCAGTCTTACACAGTTCAGCTCCTCTTAAATTCCCTTGAACAACCTCCTTCCTCTTCCTTACATCTTCCTCCCTTCACCAGCAATCTGGGGAGCCTAACACTATGTCAAGCTCCTATCACTGCACAGCAACAATTGATAAGCCAGAAGATAAAATGCCAAAGACACGTTTCCACCCAAATAAAAGCTCCAGCCAAAGCGTGCCTCTCAGGGGAGGGATGAATGATGGTTGTTGTGCAACTCCGGGTGGAGGCAGACTGCCCTAGAATGTGCAGGCCAGTCACTATTAATGAGATTATGATCAGCCTTATTCACTTCAAAAGGTCCTGGGAAGACTGTATCACTGGTTTAATGGTTTCCGAGGCATGGCCTGTTTTCATCATAGATGACAAGATCCATTCCAATGTAAGCTAAAGAAAGGCCTCTGCTATTGGAACCAAGTAATAGCATGTTCAGGTATAGAGGCAAAACATCTCGCTTAAACTACTTCAGGCCAATGTAAATTGCAACTTTTATGCTTGTTAGGACTAGTTAGCATGGCTCCAGATTAAACAAATGACTAGGAAGCACTGGCTCCTTTCATTTAGCAGCCAGTTTATGTGTCTTTTCTATCTTTTTCAACACCAGTTTACTAAACAATGACCAACAATATATTTTGTAAAATATTAATGGTTTTAAATATATTACAATGTGAATATAATATACGAACGCTATTTTTCTCATCAATTTTATTGGTGAAGGAGTCATTTGTGAACTTGGTAACAATTCACTGGATGAACTGGGTCTGATTTAAACTCACTCAACTCAAGGACTCTTTAAAAAAAAAAACAGTTCATGATAATCATTTATTCATGTATCACTATGGACTTGAGGATACACCAATATCACATATCAAAGGGCATCCATCTAAAATAAAATATTTTCAGCACTTTAACTGAACATGCTTCAGAATCTAAATTTTGGTCAAACTGATCCAAACAGGTTTCTTCGAGGCAAATCTGTGCCACGTGCTCATAAAAATACTTTAATATATATATAGGTAAAATATGAATATTACAATAAATACACATTTCATGATTTTTTAAAAACAGTGAATGTCCCTTTATGCGTGGTATTCATTTATTAAGGTATGAAAATGACCTCTCTTGCAGCTCTCTGATTTGGAAGAGGAAAGAAAGACCACATATGGGCTGAAAAATAGAGTTGAGGAGAAAGATGGGATGAGGAATAGGTGAGAGGGGGTCAGTTCTGCTAGAATAATTATCTTGTTCCTGAAACCTGCTATTTAATGGAAATCCTCGGTCCCTGCCAAACTACACGCCTGCATCTTGGTATGAGCTGTAGTGCAGGCCTTCTCTCAATCATTCGCTTTCTTGCTTTTCATTTCTGATTGGACATTTTACTCAGACGGTTGCTTTGTAAGGAGTGGCCATTAGTCTCAGAGATGCAACAAAGGGGGAACTCTGTTAAAATTCCTTGCACACATTCCTTCTTTCTCTTTTTCTTTTCATTCAGTGTATTTGCCCTATCTGTGGACCAGCACTGGGGTCACCCTCATGCTCACCCTGACAGCAGGTGCCTATAGAGGGGAATACAGCTGAGAAAGTCCATTGTCGACACCATATCAGGGGCTTTACTTTGTGGCTTTGATTAGTGAGCCATAAACGGTTAGATAGGTTTCTGCTACATTTCAGGACAATTATTCTGGATGATCACTTTTCAAAACTATTCATTTGGATACTTGAATTCTGGGTTTGTAATACTTGAATTCTGCACCGCTGGGGTTTCTGGCATCTGTTATGAACGGTGGCACATTCCTTTAGAAGTCTGGGTGGGCACTGCTGGAGCTCCATTAAATAGACGACCCATTGTTTATCAATGCAGCACAACAGCTATAGAAAAGCCCTTGATGTGGACTGAAAAATGGAGGTGAAAAAAGACCACACATAACCTTCCCAAACCTTCCCGAATTCAGCCTGTTCTCATTCATCATTCATACTTGTGCACATAAAACATTAATGCAAGTATTAATGCAATATATATCAAATATATACTAACACTTAGACTATTATTCAAAAGTTTTGGGCTGATAAGGGTTTTAAAAGTTAGGCTGCATTTACAATATTTAAAATTATTTTCCCAGAATGGAAACTATGGAAGATCTGTCACAAAAGCAAATGAACTGTTCCTTTAAGATCCACATCTGTAGACAAAAACCTGAAATGACATGCAGAATAACAACATTTGGCAATGATATGAATGTTAGTACTAACCGAGATCAGCAAAATACAGTCTTGCATACAGTGCTATGCATGTCTTGCGGATGCAAATACATGAAACAAAGCAGAAGGTGAGAACGTGCCGCTACATTGAGTCCAAGGATAATTAATTGGCTGAAGTCAACACCACAGCCTGCAAACGAGCTCTCCGTGACACAAAGTAAAGTACATTCAAATTACCCAAATGGCCCTTTCTCTAATCATTCACGAGTTGCTGACCAAGAGCTCTGCTCTTTAGTATGGTTTGGAAAAGAATGTGTTTACTTAGGTTTAGGGAAAGGGGGCTAAAATCAATGGACCAAAGCCACAGAGGAAAAAGCTATGAGAAAACCACTCCTTGCCACTGAATATGGCGCAATCCGTTTTTACATGCAGATGGGAGAAGAATTAATGAAATGAAACAGCATCTGACAAATTAGCAGTTTTATAGCAAATCGACCATTTGCTTCAAACGAACATCATGGCAGAAAATAGCCTTTTACACCACAAAGGCCTACTTTCAAACGGCACAGGGGTAAAAAGGGTTTTCAGTAGGCAAATGAATTATAAATCTAAGCACAGCCGTCTAATATTCCTCTTCCTGTTTTAACAATCTGCGGCCTGAAGATAAAAATATAACACTTAATAACACCATTCCCTGCTCTAAAGCTCATGAAAGATCATATGAACTGAAATGGCTCCAATCACGGAGGGCTTAATGGTTATAAGCAATTTTTTAGTGACTGCCATGTTCAGTCTTTTAAGCAAAGCCAATAGTCAAGTCATGGACGAGGCATTCCAAATCGCTCCATGCAACCACCATTTTGTGGCTTCTGTGGGGTGGCAGAGGAATGCCGTTTTAATCCCTGTTGGACTCATGCCCCTTTTTTGGACAAGACAAGGGTTCTTTGGTCCTCTCGTCTGGCTTTGTAGATCTTTTCAGACTGGGCATGTATCCATAGACACCCTGGAGCTCGACAAACTTACTATTGAGATGCAGACTAAGGAGCCTCCATGCTTAGACATAATATATCAAAGTAAAGCAGACTGCTGCATGTGTGCGCTAATCTATGGGGCAGATGTTAGGGTGACACCTCGTTGAAGACAATGGTTACAAAACAGCATACCACATGACATTTTAAAGCAAAGCAATGGATATCTACACTAGATATGGATATGGATTTCTACTGCATATATTGTGTTTTGGATGCTAGAGTGGTGGATGTAAAATCAAGCAACACCTTAAAAAAATTATACAATGAAAGACAAAAGGATCCAATACAATATTAGATTCCACTGACTTTCATTGTATGGAAAATAAAACACACTAGTTCTTCCTTTTTTTCTTCATATTTTTGTTTTTCTCTAAAGAAAGAAAGTAAAACAGGTTTGGAACCACATGAGTATCCCTATAACACCCTAAATACTATATTAGTTGGAGTAATAAAGGTTAACAGGATGGTTATGCTAGATCAAGCAAAATTGAAGAACAGACTGGCGTGACATTATTCTGAACAAAATCAGGCCAGAAAGAAGTTTGTTTGTTTCAGGAGTTCAAAACAGCTTGCCAAAGTAAACTTTCTGGAAAAATGTGCTCCAGCTGGTAAACGCCTACGAACTACCATTGATCTGTGGTGAATACGTAATAGGTGTACACTGAGGCTCTCTCTTCTTTGATGTGGAAATCATCTCCAGTTCATTTCTTGTATTCAGGCCGTCAAGGTCAAGCGTGGTTAAAAACATGAACACACTGAAAAGCTGCTTTATAGAAATTTTCATCGGGCACACGCACGCATGAAGTTAACTTCCGGTCTGTGATTGTTTGTCGGCCTGGTTAGTGTTACAAACGCAGCTAATGAAGTTGGTTTCAGGTTATTTTGCTGTGGGATGTGTTTCCCATACATTTATTTATTTGTAGTGACCTCCACGATATCAAAACTGACCGATATTCCAAAAGGCTTCATTGACTAAACATGAGCACATAATGTACGTTTAAAATCAAACCGAGGCGTGGGTGTTTTATATCACTGTATTTCTGAAGGAAGACTGTCTTTAGAAAATGTCATTTTCATTTCATCCTGCATGTAAAGCAGCGTTTGCAAGTTCAGAGTTGCTTTGTCTACAGGCATTTCCTGGGGAAACCTCAATTTCTCGTGCTTACAGTGGGTGAGGGTGAGTAATTAATGACAGAATTTTTGTGTGAACTAACCCTTTAATAGTGTAAAGCTGCTTGCTTCAAAGCAATGCAGCTTTAGATGTCAGGATATTAGTTATAACAGTTTTCTGCTGTTCAGATTTCCAGCTTTTTTTTTTTTTACCAAACAGCAGATTTCGTCTTGAGTATATCATAGCCTTAAGGTGGTCCTCAAGGAAAGGATATGATAGACAAAGATGAAGTGTGTTATCAATAGAAAACGAGTTACCTGCTAGTGTATAAACACTGCAAAATGTGATGAAACCTCAGGAATAGTAGGCTGATTTGTATGGCGTGTGGAGCTAATGGAGCAGATAACTGCCTCTGTCTTTCAAGCAATAGGAGTATAATGCAAAAATAATAGTGCTGGAATGTTCGGCTCTACAAGTGTGTGTTGTTCCTGGGTTTGGAGGAGACTTTGAGGCCATGAATCAAGCAGATGAACCCCACTTGAAAAACGTGCCTGGTCTAGACAAGACTCCTCCGTGCAGTTTTATCGTCTCTGCGAGAAAAATGCTTCAAAAATGGGAAAAAATGATGTTAGTGATACAGCATATTAGTGTTCCCTGAGGGAAAAAAGGCAATAAAGACTGCATTTTTAAGAATGGGGAAAGTATGAACTTTTCACACCCTCCTACGCAGACTAAATCCCTAAATCTAGACAACGACATCCAACGCCTTCGCAAAACCGACAGGAAATAGACACAAAGGACAGACAAGAAAACAAACACAGTCTAACTCTTTCTTTGCTTTTCCAAAATCTTTTTCTCGTGCCGGGTGCCGTTTGCTGAATCGCAGGCTGCCTAATAAGGAGACTGTGGTTTCTGCTGGAATGACTTAACTAGTGCTTAAAATGCTATTTTAATGATTTGTGTGAGAGTCTGTGATGGGAAAGTGAGAGAGAGGCAGGCGAGAGAAGATTGTACTAGTGTCTGTGGGCACCATGGTTCAGGATCTATTTCCATGCTAAATGCCAAAATCACTCTCATCCCCCATATCTCCCCCAAAGATGAATAATTCACTATAAATGTACTCTAACAGCCTCATAGAGCTGCTTAGTTCACTATAGCACAGGGTTTTCAAACTTGTTAATGCAAAGGACCCCCCAATATGATGATCTTGTTCGGAACCCACTGCCTAAAATATAAAGGCAGCTATATATTTTCTATATAAAGACCCATTTATACTGTGCAAAAAAATGAGGCGTTGTTTCCCAAATTAAATACCATTGTATTAAATCCAATATGAATCATCAAAACTTTTTTCTGAGGTAAAATATGTACTTCCTATTGAGTTAAGTTAGCTTTTATCTACACAGCAAACTGAATACAAAGGAAAAATTTTCAATTCAGTTAAAAAAACAAAAATAAACTGTTCCCAAGCAGCTTTTATAAAATATGCAATAGAAGTAGTTATTAAGAGGACACAATAGCAAAGAAAAACTCCCTAGAAATATACAACACAAATAGATTTCTCTCTAAATAAACAAATAAATGATATGCTGTTAAAGCACAGTTTGTATTTTTTCTCATATTGCAGTTTTCATGGATTCCCTATTGAAGGCCTGTGGGTCCCAATCCCAAATAAAAATGAGATCCACTGAGATCCACTTTGTTTGTAAATCAAACCATTCCCAACTTCCTGTGTATGTGAATGAAATTTGCCCGAGCCTCATTTTGTCTCAAGGACTGTAGTTATGTGTGCAGTTTGTGGAAGGGTGACTTAAATAGCAGTATTTTTCAGAAACACATGGCTTTGTTTGGGTTACTGAACTACATCAGTATGGCCCTAAGAGGACACAAGACGGTCATTAATACTGCAGAAGAACATTTGCAGTCCAGTTGATGATCATTTTTGTGCAGCAGTATTTCAGTCGAAGGACAGCAGAGGTACAGTTTTGTCTGATGGGATTCAAAACAATTTAGTCAGCAGTAAGGCATGTAACCAATTTTCGCTTCTTTTTCAGTGAATAATCTGATTGAGTTTTTGGAAGGGAAAGTAGATTTCATGATAAGCATTTCATCCCTGTCAGATCATCTCTATGTCTGCAAACGTCTTGCCTGTGGATGATAATATTATACAGCTGCAAAAATACAAATAAAAGATAACAAATAAACTAATGCATGAGAAAAATTATTAAAATATATAAACATAGAGAGAAAAATGTTCATGCTTTTTATATTGTACACTATATATATATATATATATATATGTATATTAAAAAAGTGTAAATAAAAATAAAAAAACATTATTTATGCTTGTGCTTTTCCTTAAGTCACTGCTAAATGGTAAATGTAAATATGTGTTTTCCATCTTTGGTACATCACTGCAATACCAATAATTAGGCTATATGAGAACATTCCTCTGTAGACTCATCTGGATTCCATAAATACCTAATAGAGAGATTTATGCGATGACTCTGTGGGACGGTGTGACCAATGCAGCTATTTGCAAACAGAAACATTCCTAATTCAATTACTGTTAAAGCCACACACTCATATGAGCTGCCAAATGCATTGCCCAAGCATATGGTGGCACTCTACTCTTCAGAGCATGATGGGATGCAGGAAGTGTGTTTGGTTGCTTAAGAACTGCCACACAATACCCTTCAGATTTAATATCCTCTTACTGAGTCTCGGCTGAATGTAAACGGATTAGCAGTTGCCATTGGACTCGATCACACGTGTCCATGACCCACAGTGCACTGGGGGAACTCAGATTCTGCAAGTTTTCTTTCTCCAGGTTCACCTACATTTGGTTAAAACATGTGGGTTAGTCCTCCAGGGGTCACACTTTGTATTGTTTCGCCTGGGTGATCAGATAGAAACCCCCATAGGGAGTCTTTGCAACGTTATGAGCCTATAAAGGCCGGATCATGTTCATAGAGACTTGGGTTCCACTCAAACAAGCTTAATAGTTTGACTCTTTCTAGCTATGCCAGGAAAATAAATCTGTGACAGGGATAACTATGTTTGGACCAAAGGAAATCATGCATTGTCTTTAGAGTTGGGTCATCTTCAAAAAGGACTGTATTCAAGTGAAAGGACAGGACTGGAAGTGCCTGGTTTGGAAGATCTGTATTTCAGAGCAGGAAAACAGGAACAGGTCGGTCTTTGTCTTGTCATGGCTTTGTATTACAGGCTGCTTTGAACTCAAGACGCCCCTGGTTTAATTTCTCATCAATTCAACAAGGTTATGATGATGACATCTGGATGTCAGGATTAGATATCCAATCTAATTACCAAGTAAAGAGACATACAATGCACAAAACAAAAAGGACTACTTCTTATACTCAAACAAATGATTTTGAATATTCAGAAAACGTTTGATCTTTCACTGACTTTATGGCATTATTTAGATTTATGTGTTTATCAGAGAAGAAAATGAGAATCACAAGCTCAGTTTATAAGCTGAGGATGAACTTCATCTAAGCAGGCATGAGTTAGCAGCTTTTCCAGACATGTGGCTCAGACAGGAGGTTCAGAAGAAATCCTCTTGTTGCAATTATTTGGAACAGGTGGTCTCTTACTTTACACAAACACTTGAAATGGTAAAAATATAAGGGATGTATAGAAGTCTGTCTCATTATCAGAGTAACATAATAATAAAAAACTTAACTGCGACCTCATCTCTCACCAGTGCCTGTGTCTAACAGCCCTGTTATATATATACAGAAAATATTGAATTCATACAAAGAAATCAAAACATTTAAGTATACAAGTTGAGTCATAATAAATAAAGTGAAATACTTAAATGTTCTGATTTCTTTGTATGAATTCAATATTTGGCTTGATGGCAACATCGGGTGGAAATTTTGTGTCAATAGCCCACTTAGAAATCTCCTTATTGATAAAAATGCTGATGTGTCAAATACTATTTTCCCCCGCTGTATGTATATATATACACTACCGTTCAAAAATTTGGGATCAGTAAGATATTTTATGTTTTTTGTGAAACATATTGTGGAAATATATTCTATTTTAGTATATCTAATATATATATGATTAAAATGTATTTTTTAATGAACCTTCAGAAGTCATTCTAATATGTCGCTTTTAATGCATTTTTATTATCAATGTTGAAAATTTAACATATTTTTGTGGAAAGCATGATGCATTTTTTCAGTATTATTTGATAAATAGAAGATTTAAAAGAACAGCATATATTTGAAATTTTGTAACATTACAGTAAAAAATGTTATGCAAACTTTTTTATCACAATGTTACTTAATTATTTAAAACTAGTCTTTATGTATTTTTGTAAAAACAAACTTCTATATGTATATGTTTCTGGTAATCAAGTCAAAATCTCTTGAATTAAATTCTGATTAAACAGGAGCTTCCAAAAGGGAGGTGAATAAAGGATGTGAATGAGGATGGAGTGTCTGTGAGAGAGACCAACCCAAATCCTTTCCTCTCTACACTTTCAGTAGCTTTAGCCGGGGTAATGGGATACAGTGTACCTTTTACACGAAGGAAAGAAAGTGGGCCTTTGAGATTTAAACAAATAGCACACTGATCTTGATTGCACAACCGGTGCAAGGCACGGGACATTCTGAGACCAGACAAACAAATTGCAGGAAACAAAGGTTGCAGGTGGGACGGTCTCCTTAATCAGGCAAAAATCTCCAGCTAGAGGCGAAACTAGCAAGCCTGTACGTTTTTGTACAAACCTTTAAAAACCTCATGCTGATCAAAGCACTAAAGCCACTCCAGCTAAATTATAGCACAGGCATCAAGCCACTTGAAGATGAATATCACGCAGTTTCATAACACATGGGAAAGTTTTTTTCGTCTATAAAGGATAAAAAAAACACTGACCATGGGGCAGGAAGTGCTGGTGAGCCACACTTGGACCAGGTACGACAGTGCTGCTTATTGGCAAGCCAGAACGCTCTGGTTTGCATTAGCAAAGAAGCAAAAAACAAGAGTTTTAATGGATAAATCTTAACGAAAGGAAAGAGAGAACATGGACAGAGCGTTTAATCAGTTGTAAGTCTCATTAAACGTAAAGCAATTAAATGAAGAAACTGAATATAGCATCAAACCAATAGAAGCAATATCAGTTTATAAATAAACAGGTCAGAAATTACATATGGATGAGTTTAGATTTTCTGAAACTTTTTAAAGGGATTGTTGGATAGACACAGTGACCAACTTATTTATAGTCAACATGTTCCATCTTTCCTCAGCAAGTGCTAGCATATGTGAAAGGTCAACCACGCTGCATCAGGAGCCAGTTCTCCATGCTAACATGAATCTCTTCCTTGCTGTGGTTAAGGGAGAACACAAGCGCTCTGTTGTGCTTGGGAGTTGGATGGTGCACGGCCCATTTGAGCGCTCTCATCTTTGGCCAGCTTGTCGAGCTCCTCCTTCATTCTGTCACACCAAACTGCCCGGAGATGCAGAAGTTTACTGGGCAACAGTAAAGCATGAAGAGGAGGGAAGGGGAAATTTAAAATGATAATTGTCAGCATTTTGGATGCTTTTGAAAGTGGGACTTCTAGAACAGGATGCGATAGGATAACATGAAATTAGACTTTACGGCAACCAAATGTTGACATAAACCAAATAAGACTGTAATGGATGAATATGTCCAGTTTTAATTACTAAAATACTTTATAATAGCTAAAACAAATTTATTTATCTATCTATGTGATTTTTAAATACTGTTCAAATATTTACAATGTCCAGTTTTAATTACTAAAATACTCTATAATATAAAATAATTATTTAATAATATAATAATTTTTAAATGTTGAAACCATTGTGCTGCTTTATAATATTTGTATAATAAATTATTTATTTGAAAAAAAAAATGTTGTTTTTTTTGGATTGTTAGACAAAAAGAATGTTTTTTTTATTTGAAATAGAAATCTTTTGTAACATTATAAATATCTTTACTTTCGCGTTGTGTTGCATCCTTGCTGAATAAAAGTATTAATTTCTTTCTTTCAAAAAAAACATTCAAAAATAAAATAAAAAATAAATAACAAATGAATCTTACCAACCCCAAACTCGAGTAGTAGCCTAAACTGTTTATGCATATACAGTGGGTACGGAAAGTATTCAGACCCCCTTAAATTTTTCACTCTTTGTTATATTGCAGCCATTTGCTAAAA